>JAJHSJ010001295.1:0-49094 GCA_021015155.1 Magnolia officinalis
AATTTTCAAATGGACAACTCATTATCTAACTCACAATCACAATCACAAGTCACAAGTCACAATAATAAGCTAAGCAAAAAAAGTAATATAATGCGTATTAAGATAACTATATAATGCAAAAAAAAAAAAAAAAGATAAGCAAAAAAACAATGTAATACAATTATACAAACATATTAAGCTAATTACCTAATGCACAATAAGAACTAAAAAGCTAAGTAATAAGTACTATAAATGGTAATTTCAAAAAATTAACTACTTATTGTTTAATTCAAAATTTTAAATAAATAAAACACTTTTGCAATTTATGAATTAGGGTTTAGGGTTAGTGTTAGGGTTTAGGGTTTAGGATTTAGGGTTAGGGTTTAGGATGTAGGGATTAAGGGTTTAGGTTAAATTTAGGGATTACGGGTTTAGGGTTAGCATTAGGGTTAGGGTTTAAGGATTAGGGTTAGGGATACAGTTAGGGTTAAGGGTCTAGGGTTAGGATTTTGGCTAAGGTTTAGGGTAGGGGTAAGGTGGGCCACCACCAGTGAGGTAGAGCTAGGCAGGTTACGGAAGGCCACTAGTGAGGTTGAGCCAGGCAGTCCACCCGTGAGGTCGAGCCAGGGCAGGCCACCAACATCAAACACTATCCAGCAAGGTCGAGCCAGGGCAGGCCACCAGGTCGAACCAGGGCAGGCCCCAGTGCCAACACTCCAGCAAGGTCGAGCTAGGGCGGGCCACGATCGACGATTGATGGATGGATGGTGCGGATACAACACATACATCATAGTGGCGCCCAAAGAACATGATGACATCACTTCAGTAGCTAATCCGTGTCTGTCCAGAGCAAGGGCGGGCCATGATCGAGGTCCCGATCTCGGCCGGACTACTAGCGGCCTGCATCCGAGGTCTCGAGCTAGAACAGACTACTAGCGTCCTGCACCTGAGGTCACTAGATTCTGATCGGGTTCGGTGCGGTGCCAGCATGGGTAGGGTAATGGTAGATGAAATGGTAAAGGTAAAAAAAAAAAAAAAAAAAAAAGTTTAATTTATACTATCTCATTCCGGTCCGAGTCGAGTTTCGAATCAGATCAGATTCGACAAGATCAAATTTCGGATCGGGTCAGATCGGGTTACTACGTAACACGAACTCGACTCGTTTGGGATTCGAATCAGGGTGTGTCTACTCGATTTGAACCCGACCCTAGCATTCGGTTTGGGTCGAGTTGAGTCCGATCTGCTAGATCGAGTCGGATCCTGCCCAACACTAATGCTATGTAGCAGTACTCGCCTACTCTATGTGTTTTATCCATGCCATCCATCCAATTTTTTTCATATCATTTTAGGACATGAGTTAAGAAAGTTTCAATAGTGGGTATCATTAATCTAAGCTGCTTGGAGAAAACCCATACCTGACTGGACGGATTATAGGCGGAATATTTATCTTAATTATATGCCATGGTGGGGCATGAAAGGTCCAGATCCGTGTGGGTCCCACCTTGTACATGGCAGTTTATGCCCGGACTGGCCCCCGAAAAGCAACGGCACGTTTTGCATTCACGAAGGTTCCAAAAAATCCATGTACTCTCTAGCTTTGGTGGGCCCCTTTGTCGGTGAGTAGAGTAATCATTAGACACCTAATACGCCATATTCCTGTAACTCAAAGTTATCTGAGGCCTTTATTATGTCGGTATGAAATCTACTCTATCCTTCAATTTAGCCAACTCACGGTGGGATAACAGCCTAAAAATGAAATAGATTGAAGATTCAAGTGAGCCACACCATGGATGCGGTATGGATGGAAGCAGTAGGTTGAGGTGAAGAGAATGGGGTTCACTGGCAACTGTTTACTGTGGTGTGGCCCACTTAAATGTTGGATTTGTCTCGATTTTACTATCATTACGTGAACGATGGGGGGAGGATGGACATCCACGGTATGTCCCACAGAGCTTTGGTGACCAGAACTTACTATTACATGAAGTGAAACTCTCGTCTGGTGGGCGAGGCTTTACTCAGTATACACGGGTTTTTAGTTCTGATTAGTTGGGCCCATGGTTCAGTAATCTAGACCGTTGATCTGTTGCATTACATAGTGGATGGGCCATGTTCCCACGCAATTGGAAGATCCTACCAGTCAATCTGCGGCTCTTTCTTTAATTTGAATTAGATGGTTGTATTACTCTTTTCAACTATTCATTGGACATAAGCTGAGACGTTGCCATTTATGAGAATTTCTTTAGGGCATGGTTTAATGATGCTAATAACCAAAAGAGATCGACGGTTGATTATTCTGATTGTGATGGTCTACTTTTATGAAATGGCCCATTGGAGGGTTCAGATTCAATCATAGTTGTAGCACCCGATGTCCGTTGCTTAACACTTTTCCATTTGTTTGATTATTCACTAATTGGGTTGGATTTTATTGCTTTGGCTTAAGTGATTATCATAATACCTATATGGAGTTTTGCATTTGGTTTTAAGATGCCCATAATGTAGGGCCATCTGAAGCACACGTGGCAATGTGAGAAGCCACCTTGTACATCTATTGTTCCAAAAATCAGGTTCGTCCACACATGTGAGTTTATTGAGTACTCCAAAAGTCACGCATATGAAGATGATGAGCAATAGTTTAATTGAAAGAGTAAAACATTGAATGACAATATTTGATTGAGTCATGCGCTGTTGTGGAGATGTTTGAGAGTATTCATTCAATATTTGATTGAGAGAGATGTTTGATAGTAGGGTAGCTTGTTAGTACACACCCATGTCAGTACACACACTCCATGTTAGCCACCCCCTCTAGGGATCGATACCAGGACCTCAAGTGTTGAAACGAAGTATCTCCACTTAGTTTGCTAGTTGAGCTATGGATCTGGGTGTTGAAAGTATTTTAGTTGAACTAGACATGACCTGGAGTGTTGAGATTTGATTGGGTCATGTGTCACCAATAGAAAGAGCCAATTAAAGTATCAAGTAGTTTAGTCAAATGATTCTATTAAAGATGGAGCAATCCAAAACATGTTTGAAAGTGATTTATATAGTTAAGCACAACAACCTTGATTAAAAAGATTTCAATGGATCATATTCCATTGGAAGAAATGCAAGCAGATAAGGTACGTTTGAAAGTGATTTAGTTGAAAACTGAGGCCATAAATGGTGAGGAGATTTGATTAGGTCATCTGTTGCTGTCAGAAATGAAAGTGGTTTAGGCAAACATCATATTGGGCTTTACCAATCAAATCTCGTTATTGCGTTTGGTGAAGACCCCATAGCCTCATTGAATCCACTCCATGACTTGAGGGTGTGGATTCAATCAGAATTGTCTTTTTTTTTCTTTTTTTTTTTCTCCCTTCATGAGACCCACCTTGATTTGTGTTGTATATCCACCTTATTCATTCAATTAGCCAGCTTCTTTTAGGACATGGACTAAACAATGAAGTAGATCCAAATCTTCAGTGGACCACACTACAAAAAATAATGATCATTAAATGCTTACTATTAAAAACTTCCTAAGATTCACCTTAATATTTATTTCCCATCTAACATGTCGATTAGATCACAAAGATCTAGACAAGAATTTTTTTTTACAAATTTCAGCTTCATCCAAAAAAAAGATTTTTATTGATTCGAATTCGAAAGATAATCCAAGTGTATGTGTCTGGGAAGAGGATAAGAGCAACGGTCCAGAAATTATTGGCCTTGACTAGCTAACGCAATCAAATCTCATCACGTCCGGGCCTTATCGTATTCCCTTGATCATGGAATCCACTCCACTGTTTGGTGCCACTGAAAATGGGTTTATAAAACTTTCATCCCAACCACCTATTAATTGAAAGCCCACCCGCGGCCGGTATAAAGTTAAAATTGTGGCCCACTAGTATCAATGGCCTGAAATTTCTTGGGTTTGTGTTTTTTGTGTTGCCGAATTTGATGAACGGTTCAGATTTTCAAAATTTCGACAGATGAGCACATCATCGGAGGATTCAATGAAAAATGTATACTTATAGGCATCGACATAAAATCGAATTCCTGCAATTTTCACTACTAGGCGGCATAGGTGACTTTTGAATGATCTCAGCCGTCTAATAACTTTAACAAAACAAACTTATCATGAAATAAGCTTGCATCGGTTTACGAGGAATTACAACATTCACAGTGGCTATTTCCATCAGATGGACCATCCATACCAAGCTATGCTCAAGGATCTTATTTAGAACCTATATCACATATGTCCCACTTTTCTGGTCCTCATCATTCATCTCCACCGTTGAAAATGTAACATTAATATGCAATCGCCTTCTCGTTATGTACACCTACTAACTGAGCATCATGCTCTGCTTTCCTCTCCCTCTCCGATCTCGGATTTCCTGCGGCTGTCCTTTCATCCAACCAAGCTACAATATCAGAGAAAACAAGATTGATGCTTTCAAGCGGCTCACCGGAAGTGAGAGCATGCCACATGCCAGGATACAACTTTAACGTTTTAACGGTGCTGGACGCCGATTCGTAAAGCAATTTGCTGACAGATGGGTCTGTTACGATGTCGGCCTCACCATGAACGATGATGAACGGTAGAGATACCTGTGTGAATTTTAATCAACATCACATCAACGGTCTAAGATAAATCACATTGTAATAATGTATGATGTGGTATAGGTCAGACATTGCAGGTGAGATAGTGTACGGATAGATGACTTGGAGATAGACTCGACGAGTAGAACCTTCTCATCGAGTCTATTTCAATGTGATTTATCTTATAAAACTCAATGGGACTACCATGTTGGGACTGATTGGGAAGCGTAGAACACAATACTGATGTTGATATTGTAATGACGTGCCAAAGTTTTGTGGACCTCACCATGATGTATGTATTATATTTAAACCGTATTGTGGCCGACATCATGGTGAGAGCCAATCACGCCATGCCCCGTTCATCTATTTTACCAAAATCGCTTTAGGGCATTAGCTAAAAAAAAGAGCAGATCCATGTGTGTTATAAAGCTATAGGTAATGAAGAGCTAGCTATCATTAAAATCTTCTTTGGGCTGTTTTGGATCAAGCTGCTATTTGTGTTTTCCTTTCATCCGGTTATGTAACTTATGAAGAGGTTGGATGACAAGTAAATACCGTGGTGGACCCTATGAAGGATTTGAAGGTAGGTATTATTGTCCCTACTAAGGTGTGGTTTACTTGAACTTTGGATCTGACTTATTTTTGGGCTCGTGCATTAAAAGGTTCGTAAAAAAATGAATGGACAACATGATATAACACACATAGGCTCGCAAAACAAACTTTGCCACATCAACAGAGTACCCACATTGGCGTTGTGTTCTTTACTTCCAAATCGGAGTCCACCCCAACTTGCCTTTGTCATGAACCGTACACATCAGTTTCACCAGCTCATGTTAATTAATAAGGAAGATTTAAAACTAAGGTGGGCCACACTATTAAAATAAGCCGGTATTAGTTTTGGGTCTGCCTCATTATTTGGACCACATCCTAATTGGATAAGGACAGCTGGAATTAGTCTTGGAACCGCCTCATTATTTAAACCACGTCATATGTACCAGTGGATGTGAAGAGAACATCTCGATCGGTAGGCCCACAGAGTTTGATGATAGGTCGATTGGACGACCCAGTCAATACATGAACACTAACCTGGACTAACCGATCTAGGACTCATTGCAAATATATATATATATATATATATATGAAGTGAAAAAACCCAATATGATCCAAAACTTATGTAGCCCCTTAGAAATTTTCTACAGTAAGAAATTAACACCCACTTTGTGGTCCATTTGAGCCTTTTATCTTCTCTATTTTTATATTTATATTTAAAATAATATTTAAAAATAGAGTTGGTCACTCAGGCACGCCTGTCCGGAGCTCCAAACAGGCGGGGTAGTAACAAATCCGCGCGCCATGCAAATGCCTCCGCAAACGACTCACACGTGTTTGGTAACCTGTGGTTGTCAACCAGATTAGGTGAGGCTCTAGAAACCCGGTCGCTGTGGTGAGATAGACTGGCCTACCATAATCAGGTTCCAAAGAACTACTTTGAAAAATATTTCGTGTGGCTAAGAGCATAGTGTGACTACTGGTCTACTATAATAAGAATTCTTGACCACCATTAAAAACTTCTTACGGCTGCAGAAATTTTAGATCAAACTGATACTGTTTTTTCCTTCATTAAAGTCTTTGTGACGGTGCCCACAGGTTGGATAGCAAATAAACACTACCATGGGCCATAAGACATTTTAATGATATCCATTCAATAACTATTTCCTATTCCTATCATGTGGTCCACCTGAGATTTGGATCTGTTTCATTTTTTAGACTATGCCTTAAAATATTCCGTAAAAGATAATGTACGGCATGGATATATAACACATACACCTAACCGTCCCCACTGTTGGGTCCATGTAAGATCCAAGGTGTACCACACCCCTTTTTAAATGTTTTTTTTTTTTTTTTTTTTTTAATGAAAGAAAACGGGAATACAAACCGTGGGACCAATATGAATTAGAGGATCATTAAGGATTAGAAATTGGCAGCTAAAAAGAATAGGCTCAATATTAAAAGGGCCTCTAATTGGGTGGTAGAACTATCTAATTGGACCTACTGTGGTGGAAATCTTTGATTATCTGGCTTAGGTTATTTTATTCTAGACAAGATACCAAACTTTATATATGTATGGTAAAAGCACACCACATGTATCCCGCTATTTCACCGAACCCATTTGCCTTCCTTATATTATTTTATTAACAAAAGTAGACTAAGAGTGGGTATCCATGAACTAGCTAGCACATGCAAAAAATCATATCAATCCATTAGTCAGGTGGGCCACACCATATGGAACCCTTGAGAGGATAGTGTGGTCCACCTGATTCTTGGATTGATCTTGATTATTGGGCCCGCAATCAAACTCGGAATAGCGTGCATGATGGTTGGAGTGAATGATATGAACACATCATCTTTGGGTCTACACAACTTATTTATAATATAATTTAGTAAAACCATTTGCACTAGATCATGACCCATAAACAAGAAATAAAAGTCATATTTACCTGATCTAGCTTCTTTTCTATTTCTAAGCTGACCGAGAGAAGTTCATTGCCTGTTTTCAATCGAGGCTTTCCCTTGTAGCAATATGGATTGGAACGAACCTATTTCAAATAAAATGCAAAAAATAAACAAACCCAAATTCAAAATAATTAAATAATTCATTAAAATAAAAATAATCCTTTCTTCAAATGGAGTTTTTAATTAATTAGAAAATGTATATATTACCTCCTCCCTCCTCTCAGGGCTCTTTATAGCAATATCAAGGATATCTTGGGTTGGTATTATCTTCCATGTAGGAATGATCTTACAAAGCTTTCTTAAAATGTTCATAACAGCCGGATGTGGCCTCATTTCTTCAGCAATCTAAAAACACCCAAACCCATTTTTATGTCAAAAATCTCCTTTTCCACCATCATAGCCATTAGTTACAAAAAAAGAAAAGAAAAGAGTAGGTGTATCTATCAAAATGGTGGATGTGATTATCAATTCTCCATATAGTCCTTATATAGTATAGCCCTGATGCATCAGATATATGATGTGTCAGTTTCTAAATGTAGGAATCCAAATTGGATAACAGATGGGACCTAATATTAATCGAGAGTGGGCGACCCTATCCCATGGATCAGTGGCCTACAAATAAACAGTGAGGAAAAAGGCACAAGAATGATCCAATATAACAAAAGTTTGGTGTAAACGACCACTGTATGGCCCCACCATGATGTATGGCCGACATCCACTCCAACCATCATGCACACCCACCCATTTTTAGCCATGTGCATAAAAATCATGGAAATCCATGAATCAAGACGGACACACCACATGAAACCCTTCAGAGGGTACACCCACCCTCTTCCAACTATTCTGCTTCTGTGGCCCACCTGATTCATGGATTAGCCTGATTTTTGGGTCCATCGCAAACCGAGAAATGGGTACATGATGGTTGGAGTGGATGTCATGAAAACACTACGTTGGGCCTTTTCTACAGGATTCAAGAATACCAAAATAAAATCAACTATTTTTTGTATACCAAAACAAGAGAAAGAATAGTAAAAACAGAAATCATTGAAAGAAAGAAAAGAAGAGAAGCTACAAACAGTAAACACTAAAAGAGAAACTACAAAGAGAGTAGGAGACCTTGCACATGGGAGCAACCAAAACAGCACCATCCCAATAGCTTGGCTTTTTCCAGTGTAATAGAAGAACAACTGCACCTCCCATAGATTCCCCCAGTAGAAATCTCAGCTTCTTCTTATTCTCCTTCTTTTCTACAAGATTCAAGAATACCAAAATAAAATAAACTATTTTTTGTATACCAAAATAAGAGAAACAAAGAACCATGCAAAAACAACACTAGACTTTACCACATATGCTTGTGAAATAATCCGAGCAGTCATCAACAAGCTCATCAAAACATGGGATGTAACCTTGCAAGCCAGATGATTTGCCATGGCCCACATAGTCAATACCATAGACGGCAATCCTGCTTTCGCAAGTCGAATTCCAGTATCTGAATCAAATACCAAATACCCATTTAATGTCATGGTACATAATTTAATCTTCATCACTCTAAATTCATTAGAAATGAAAGGAAAAAAACAGAGGATATTCAATCTGTCAATTACCTTTCATTGAGATGCTGCACTCCATAGCGTATCCTATCAAACACCAGCAAACAATTAGAATAGCATGGCCCACCTTGTTCTATAAAAAATCAATCTTGGAATGGGCCTTGATGTGGAAAGCTCCTCCATCGTGTGATGGTAACCATTGGATTTGACTCCTTTAAATCTCAACATTGGTCATCATTGTTCATTTCACTGAATTTCTAGTATCATCTGATAGGGGAGATATTAGACCATGGGATGAGGCCCACCAAATCAATGGTTTAGGATAAACCAATACACTCACTGGGTCTCTTCCGTCGAGAATTAAGTAATACCACAATTACAAAATAAATGAAGGAAAAAAAATGAAATCTTTTATGTGAACTAACAATATACCATGGCATATAAAGATTAGAGCTTTTGGCTCTTGATTCACCGGCAGCCATCGGCACGTAAAAAGCTTCAATCCCCGAGGATTCAAGATGAATTCCTAAAAAAAAAAAAAGAAAACCCCAAAATCACTAACCACAATCCTCATAAAGACGTTTGAAAAAAAAAAAAAAAACCCATGAATCAAAATCAGATTTTCATAAGCTAACCTCTTCATATATGATGTTTTCAATATCTTGGGCCTAAAACACAAAACCCAAAAAAACAAAAAGTGAGAAAAGAAATTCATATACATAAGCTATAGAGAATTAGATATGAGCGTGTTAGCAACAAACACTACCATGAAAGATGACTTCAATTAAGAAAAATAATAGACTTTTGGGTTTATTTGTTTTTGGTAGAATATATAGAAGAAAGAAAAGAAGAAGATACAGAAAATCGAAAAGAGGAGATACGTAGAGAGAAAGTAGGGATAGGATGGAGTTAAAGAAGGCGAGATAGTAGGGAAGGTTTTGACTTAATCTTTACTTAAATAGAGGGAATCGGCAGGGAATCCGCTTGTATTTATCATTTGGCAGATTTAAAAAGATTAGGGCGTTTCTTAAGAGGGACCCTGATAAGATGAGTGGCCCATATCAAATCTACCATGCAGGGCCTTATTCCCACCGTTGGATGGGGGGCGTATCAGAGATCCTGGCCATTTGTCGGTTAGTGTATACTTTGAAATGTTAGTTTAAAAAACAGAAAAAAAAAAATAAAAAATAAAAAATAAAAAATATTCGATTCAAAGCTGAGTCGACTCAAAAACTCGTACGACTTATTTCCAACTTCCGCGGACGAGTTGTTTGTTACCTAATCTGTACAGCTGGGGCTATATTTATTTTATCCAAGCCGTTGATCATAAGTCCACCATCATTGACAAACCATGCTTAAGAAATCTCCCAAATTGGAAGATCCTAACCATCAGATCTTTTGTCTTTTCTTAATTGAATTTAGACCATTGGTGCATTTAATCTTCACCATGTATTTATATTCCAACTACTAATGGAGAAGGTTGGAATTGATCGTCTATGATAAATCAACCCAGGCCCCACACGTAACGAACAGTAACTCACACGCTTGAGTGTCGGCACACACACTTTTATATTATGTCTAGTTGTACCGTGTGGAGTAGAGTTATCTTGAATTGTGCGGTGAAATTTTGTTTAGGTCACGTGTAATTATCACAAATGAGGTACGCAAAGCATGTTTGAAAATGATTGATCCCACATCATAGGTTGGACCAATCAAATTTTGCCACGTCAGGGCTTCACCGACTTTAGTGAAGATACATTTTTGGCTCACTTGATTGGCACAATTCGCATTACCTACTGAAAGGCTCAGATTGATCACACGTGTCATCGGATGGTGGGTTCTGGTGGGTTCCCTGCAGATGGCCCACCTTGAATGTATGTGGTCAATCCAGACTGTCCATACATTTTTCCATCTAATTTAAGTGGTTGAGCCCAAAATTATCCAAATATCAATTGGATCATACCACAAGAAAGAGCGAGGATAATGATTTCCACCATTGAAACCTTGCTAGGCCTACAGTGATATTTAGTCATCATCTAACCTGTTAATAAGATCATACAGACATGGATGAAGGGAAAACATATAATCCAAAACTTATGTGGCCCCAAGAAGTTTTCAACAGTAGACATTCAATTCACACTGTTTCATGAGGTGTGGTCCATTTGAAAATTGGATATGCTTCAATTTTGGGCTGAAGCCCTGAAATTATCTGTTAAAATTGATGGACGGAGTAGATAAAATACATAAATTATGGTGGATCTCACAGAGTTTACTCAATATGCTAAGGGTAATGAGTTACTCAGTACGCAATCCGCTTCCTCCGGTAGTGGGGTATCTCAGTTAACTACAAAGGTGCAACTGAGCCAGGTCTATCCAACGGGTGATTGGACCCGATCTGAGTGAACGAGCAGTAATCGGGTATTTGATTTGGACCGAAAACAGTAGCTGTATGTCCCATAATATGCTATGTGTACAATGGGTATGTGCAGGCATACAGATAGTTTAGATGGTTCCACCTACACTCGATCTAGAAAGGATTCAATTGGGTCATGTCCAGGATGAAATCCAGACCCGATCACTCAACCGGCCAGGTCTGGGCTTAAAACCAGACCCGATTATGACATGCTCCACCTAACTTGAGGCCTGTTTGGTAAATTTTAGTTTCAAAACTTATAACTCAACCATCCTTTTATTATTTGTAGCTGAATGCGCTACGTCATTTTGCTTTAAAATTTTAAGGGAGTTGTTGATGGGAAATATTCCAAACAACATTTTGAAAAAGACAATATTACCCTTTGAAGTTTTAAAAATATATTAAGTGATGACGTGTAAAAGTTTACTGGCCCCACCACGAGGAATATGTTATATCCACCCTATCATTTTAAAGTGTGATTTAAAAAGAGAGGTTAATACATGTAAATCAACGTGGACAATGACACCTACGGTTGAAATCTTTCTACAACTCACCCTTATGCTCATTTGCCATCAAACCTCTTCATAAGGTCACATTGACCATCATCCTATAAATATCTGCTTTAATCCAAAACTTTTGTGGCCTTGAGAATTTTTCTATGATACATATTTGATTCCCGTTGTTTACTGTGTGATCCATTTAAGCTTGAGATCTGTCTCATTTTTGGACTCATGCCTTAAATTGATCTAAAAGAGTATAGAGACCGTGTGAACATAACTCATACATCATGGTGGGCCTCGCACAACTTTCCCATGTTATAGGTGTCATGTTAATAACATGCGCAGGAGGCCCACCTTGTTATATATGCTGTATATTCAAGCCCTTGTTATATGTGCTGTATATTCAAGCCAAGCCAAGACCTCAAGTGTTGAAACGAGGTATCTCCACTCAGTCCGCCAATTAGCCACCCCGTCTGAATTTAGTGATTTTCCCTCATTCAGGTGGTTTGATGAATCCAAAATCTTAAGTCTTGGTTTGAATTTTCACATGAAATTTTAGTGTTTTTAAACTTCCCGCTTTAACTTAAAACTCAACATGAAATGCCGTAATTAAGTGGTTTTGTTTAAAATCTTTAATTTACTTTTATCAAAATATCCTTAAATATTTTAATAAATGACAACTGTACACTTTTGTAAGTGATTCCCATAAGCTTTTGAAATACTCCAATTGCAATACCACTTGGCAAAGTTTTGTGAGCCTGGCCGTAATATGTTATATCTACATCTTTTATCCCTTTTGTGAAATTATTTCAGGGCATAAGTTAAAAAATGAGATAGATCCAAAGCTTAAGTGGACCACACCGCAAAATGCAATGAGGACAAAGACGTCCGAAATAGAAACCTTTCTAGGGGCCACTATGATATTTATTAGTCATCCAAGCTGTTCATAAGTTCATATAGACCTGGATGAAGGGAAAACAAAAATATCAGCACTATCCAAAACTTATGAGGACTTAACAAGTTTTCGAATGTAGGTTTTCAATTTCCACTGTTTTCTATGATGTGGTCTACCTGAGCTTTGTATCAGCCTCATTTTCGGGCTCATCACCTAAAATAATCTAACCAAATTAATTGACGCCTTGGATATAACACAAACATCATACATCATGGTGGGGCACATAGAACTCTGCCACGTCAACCCATTAGTTAGGTGCCGTGTTGAATACTGGCGATCCAATTTGAAAGGGATTTGGGATTCTGCCGTGACCCCTCCAATACCTAGCTCGGTACTGGTCAAAGCTGCATTGCACTCACCACGATGTTTGTGTTTTATCTACACCGTCCATCCAATTTTTCAGCCCATTCTAATGTATCATTAAAAAATGAGGCACATTCAAAACTTAAGTGGACCTCACCATAAGAAGCAGTGGGATTGAATGATTACTGTTAAAAACTTTTTTTAGGCCATATAAGTTTTGGATAAGTTTATTTTTTTTCTCTTATTTCAGGTTCATATTATTTCATGAACAGGTTGGATGGGCAAATAAACATAGCAGTGGCGTCGCTATTCCCACTACTTCTTGCGTGTGGTCCACTTGAGTTTTGGATCTTTCTCATTTTTTAAGTCATGCACTAAAATAATGTGATCAGTCAAAATAGATGGGCGGCATGGTAAAACACATCCATCATGGTTGGGGGCTTTTCTAGTAACTAGTAATGAGGTCGAGTGAATGGACTATCTTGGAAAGGGATTGGAATAGGTGTTATACAGCTAGAAGGTGCTACCCTGACCCGTAGAGCTCACCTTGATATATATGTAGTATATCCACGCCATTCATCAATTTTTCTAGCTCATTTTACAGTATGGTCGAAAAAATGAAGTAGATCCGAATCTCCTGTGGATCAGACGGTGGGGGATTGAATGTTACCGTTAAAAACTTCCTGAGGGCTATGAAAGTTTTGGATCAAGCTAATATTTGTGTTCCCCCTTCATCCAAGTCTGTGTGATATTATCAACAGGTTAGATGACAAATAAACATTGAGGTGGGCCTTATGAAGTGTTTTCCGGTAGATGTTTAATGACTACCGTTTCCTGTGGTACGGTCTCGTTGTTAATCATCTTGAAAAGAAGATTCAATGATTCATGATTTTGTTAAGACACACCACAAATTCATCTAGGTTGACGTCATGCCAGCAACCATTTTTTTCTTTTGAGCCAAACTATATTTCATTCCAAAAAACAAAAGCTTTACAGAGCAGGAATTACATTTCGGATTCCCCCTAAGAAAAATGACCTGAGCAGATCCCCTATCATGAGAAGAAGAAAAAATGGCAGCAAGAAGTTGCCGAGCGCCTATGCTTGAGCAGCACCTGATTGCCCCCAAGCCCACTCTATCCAGGAAGAGCCGACTCGTGACATAGATAGGGAGATCCTCTGCAGGCCGGATCAGCATGAAGCTTTCTCTCTCGCTCCCCATTCTGGCCATCCCGTCGGCCGGCGCATTGTTGTTAGAAAAGTCTTCACCGCCTTCGACCGGTCGTAGGGATTGCTCGTTCGGTCATAGGGGTCCTCATGACCGGTCGTGGTTCGCTCGACTCAAAGTCCAGCGAGCCCACCTTTCGGTGTCCAGGCCGTTCGACCGGTCGTGGAGATGACTCGACTGGTCGAGGGAGTCCCACGACCAGTCGTAGCCTCGACTCGACTAGTCATAGTTTCGCAGATTCGTTTCCGAACTGATGCGGACTGCGGAAATTTGAGTCGCCTTTCGCAATGATGTGAAAGGGAAGTTGCCTAAACTATAAATAGGTGTCCCTAGAGCTTTTCTAAGGGGATGAGAAATAATTCTAAAGCTTTCTAAAGGGATTCTAGGGTTATCAAAGGGTGTAGCAAGGGTGAGATTCGAGGTTGTTCGAATCGAGTAAGTCCTCTCTCTTGTAATTTCTTTTCATAGTGGATTTCTGTCGCTTTGTACCGTGGTTTTTTCCCGCAAGGGTTTTCCACGTAAAAACTTTGTGTTTTTCTATGATTGCTTATTACTATCGAATTGTTATCCTAGATCTAGATCTGTGTGATTCCGCAGCACAAATCCCCAACAAGTGGTATCAAAGCAATCGTTGGGGCACAGATTTAAATCTGCAGGATTAGTAATAATGGAAAACGATAAGTTTGATATTGAGAAGTACTCATGTAAAAATAATTTTGAGTTATGAAAGACTAAGATGATTAGTCTGTTAACCAAGCAAGGCAAGAGTAAGGCTTTTGAGGAGTGAAAATCTACCATGAAAGATGATGAGTAAGAAAACCTTGATAATAATGCTTTAGCTTCTATCCGTTTATGTCTCATGGATGAGGTTTTCTATAATGTTTTGAGGGAGAAAACTGCGGCTAGTTTGTGGGCGAAGTTAGAGAACATCTATGCAAATAAGTCCTCTGAAAATCGCCTACACTTAAAACTACAGTGTTATACCTTCACGATGGCAGAAGGTAGAGATCTAGAAGCTCATATCAGCAACTTTAATAAATTGATGTGTAAATTGATGGATATGGAGGAAGTGGTCAAAGATGAGGAACATGCATGTATATTGTTGAATTCTCTTCCTACATCATATGAGTCTTTCAGGGACACGATGTGCACCACAAATAAAAACTTAAGTGTTGACACCGTTATCTTAGCCCTTCAAAGGAAAGCTATGAGAAAGTTAAACGGTGACATGGGGGCATCTTCCGATGCACTGATAACGAGGGTTAGAAATTCTGAGCGGGGTACAGGATCCTCAAGACTTAGATCCAAATCAAAGGGCAAGGGCAAAGGAAAATTAAAGTGTTGAAATTGTGGGTTGTCTGGACACATGAAGAAGGATTGTAGAAATCCTAAAATGAAGAAAAAAATTCAGCGGCTTCTTCTAAGAAGGCCAATGTGGTCACATCTGATGAAGAATTAAGTGGTGGTGATGTTCTGTCTATTTCCATGATTGGTCACTTGCATGATAATCATATAGACGAATGGATACTTGACACAGGAGCATCTTATCACAAGATTCCTCATCGGAATTGGTTGACCAGTTACAAGGAATGCGATGGTGGACAGGTTTTTATGCGCAATGACAATGCCTGTAATGTTGTGGCTATTGGTACGGTTAGAATCAAGATGTTTGACGGGATGAAGAGTACTTTGACTGACATCAGGCACGTTCCTGATATGAAGAAAAGTCTGATTTCTCTCGGTGCACTCGAGATTATAGGGTGCAAGTTCACCGGTATTGATGGTGTCCTTAAAGTTTTAAAAGGGGCACTCGTGGTTATGAGAGCGTAGAGGCACGGAAACCTTTACAAGTTGATTGAGAGCACTTCGGCAGGTGGAGTGGCAGCAGCTATTGCAGACTCCACGTCTTTACGAATGTGGCATGCTCGTCTGTGCCACATGAGCGAGCGAGGCATGAAGGTATTTTCTTATCGTTGCTTGATTCCAGTGTTTAAAAGTTCTGATTTAGATATATGCGAACATTGTATATATGGTAAACAACCTAGACTATCTTTTAAATCTGGAAAACATGTTTGTAAGGGAGTGCTTGATTATGTGCACTCTGACGTATGGGGGCCATTGCCAAAAGTTTTCATTATGGGGTCGTCATGGTTTGTTTCATTCATTGATGACTACTCTAGGAAAGTTTGGGTTTACTTCATTAAACGTAAATCCGAAGTTTTCACCATATTCAAGCAATGGAAGACAATGGTGGAAAAACAGTCAAGACAGAAAATAAAGGTTTTAAGGACTGACAATGGTGGAGAATTTACTTCCACTAAGTTTAATGAGTATTGTAAGGATGAAGGGATCATCAGGCACAACACAATGCGCAACACGCCCGAGCAAAACGGTGTGGCTGAGCGAATGAATTAGACTCTCCTGGAGAGGGTCATATGCATGTTAAGTAATGCTGTGTTGGGCAATGACCTATGGACAGAGGCCGTTAACACAGCTTGTTATTTGGTGAACCGATCTCCTTCAATGACAATAGAATGTAAAATCCCAGAGGAAGTATGGAGTGGTCAGAAGATCGACTACTCAGATCTACGCATATTTGGTTGTGAGGCTTACTCTCATGTACCGTCAGTTGAGAGAGATAAGATAGACCATAGGGCCAAAAAGTATATCTTTGTTGGCTATAGCATTGGTGTGAAAGGTTACAGGTTATTCGACAAGGTCACACGTAAGGTCATCACTAGCCGTGATGTCAGGTTCGATGAAAGCTCCCTATTTCGCAAGAATGATCAAACGGAGCAAGAGGAACCATAAAAGGTGATCGCAGACGTCCAGAGTTACACAGATGGTACTCAGGCAGAGACAGATGCGAAGACATAGGTACATGATCAGGTGGAGCAACCACCTGTGAGAAGAAACCCACCGCGTGATCGCAGGTTATTGACGAGATATATGGACGACTCTAATATTGCATATGCCTTCATTACAGATGAGGGAGATCCATCTACTATTCAGGAGGCTCTTGATGAGCCTGATGCCGAAAAGTGGAAGGTGACTATGGACGATGACTCGTTGCACAAAAATCACACATGGGAGCTGGTGGAGCTTCCTGTGGGCCGAAAAGCGATCGGATGCAAGTGGTTATTCAAAAGAAAATAGGATAGATGCAAAGCAAGGTTGGTAGCGAAGGGTTATACTCAGAGAGAAGGGATCGACTTCATAGAGATATTCGCACCGGTGGTAAAGCAGGAATCTATCAGATTCATGTTGGCGCTGGTTGCCCAATACGATCTCAAGCTAGAACAGATGGATGTGAAGACTACATTCCTGCACAGGGAATTGGAAGAGTAGATCTATATGAAGCAACCAGAGGACTACGGAGTTAAAGGGGTAGAGAAAAAGGTTTGCTGGTTAATGAGGTCGTTGTACGACCTGAAACAGTCGCTTAGGCAGTGGTATAAAAAATTTGATTATTTCATGGTGAGTCAGAAATTTACTCGGAGTGAATACGATCACTGTATCTATTACAAGACACAGAGTGATGGAAAATTCATCATCCTAGTACTGTATGTTGATGATATGTTGATCGCCTGTCATGATATGTCTAAAATCAACATACTGAAGACTCAGTTATCAGGGACATTCGAGATGAAAGATCTGAGGGTTGCAAAGAGAGTTCTCGGCATAGATATTCATAGAGACAGAAAGAAGAGTAGGCTTTGGTTATCACAAGAAGAATACCCTAAAAATGTATTGATCAAGTATGGGATGGATCAGGCAAAGCTGGTGAACGTTCCCCACGCGGCTCACTTCAAGCTTTCCTCATAACAATGTCCTAATTCCAATGAGGAAAAGCAGGTTATGTCTCATGTACCTTATTCAAATGTGGTTGACAGTTTAATGTATGTCATAGTCTGTACATGATCAGATATTTCACAGGCAGTCGGTGTTGTGAGCAGATACATGTCAAACCCCAGTAAGCAACATTGGGAAGTGGTGAAATGGCTACTTCGATACATTCGAGGTATGAAAGACTACGTCTTATCTTTTGAGAAAACAGAGACAAAGTTGGTAAGGTATGTGGATTTTGACTACGCAGGCAATATAGATTTCAGGAAGTCTACTTCAGGACAAAGTCGGTAGGTTATCTCCTCACCGCGAAAGCCATTGACACTATCAAACCGTAACAGTTGATGCAGGTATAGAGGGAGCCGATGCTGTTCACATGGTGCTAGAGCAGATCAAGTAGCTAGGGAGCTAGACGAGGTCCATGCGGCCCATATAGAGCCCCATCATTACATGATACATTTTTGTTCCTGTTTAATGAACTTTGTATTTGGAATTATATAAGTCCTATATGAGCGCTACATTTGGAATTTTGTAATGATCAGAATGTTTTTATGCAATGCATGGTTTAATCTAGCTTCGTTGCTGTTAACTCTGATTAATGATGAACGGTTCAAATTTACACTAAATTTTATAGGCTAACACTCAGGTTTTTTGGGAAACGGGTCATATACTTGGGTCCTGAAAACACGGGGCGTTACAGTGGGCCACACCAAGATTTCTCCTCTCATGGAGCTTGGACGATTGCTTGTTTGGAGAATGAGAGAGATAAGAGAGATGAGAGATGTGAGTGATGTGAGTACTTGTGTAAGGGAGAGAGTTGACTTTGGGGAGGGTGGTTGTACTTGGGGATGGGTGTGAGTGATGGGATGAGTACTTGACATTTGATGTGATGGATCCTCTCGGGATTGCAACGTGTGGTGTTTTCCTCGAACTAAACGCGGACCCACATCTCCTGGCCCAGGTATTGCCTTTGCGTAGGAGATGCGGCGTCGGAACTGCGGTGACAACGTGGTCACAAGGGTACAAGTCTCAGGTCGAGCCGACTTAGATATACCGGATGCAGCTTAGGGTCATGTGCAACTGCCGATTATAGGTCGCGGGTTGTCAGAATTCGACCGGGAGGACCGCATAAGCCTACGAAATGGTACGGGCTAGGATACAGGCCTTATAGATTGCATGTG
This sequence comes from Magnolia officinalis, assembly GCA_021015155.1. Lineage (NCBI taxonomy): Eukaryota > Viridiplantae > Streptophyta > Magnoliopsida > Magnoliales > Magnoliaceae > Magnolia > Magnolia officinalis. The sequence goes on from JAJHSJ010001295.1 coordinate 19,042, forward strand.
TGACGAGCCCAAGTACAACTGGATACATCCCCAGGTCGATGATTGCATGGGTGACGAGCCCAAGTCCAACTGGATGAGCATCTCTAGGTCGATGTGCATTCATACACCCATGTATGTTAATAAGACTGTATCTTACCTATTTTGGATTATTTCCTTGTTTTTCTTTAAACTATGTTTGCTAAGGCGGCGATGAGTAATCTTGAGTGGAATTCACATTGAGCTGGCCACTCATTCATTGAATATCTAACTGTAACAGTTGATGCAGGTGCAGAGCAGGCTGGTGTTATTCACTGGGTTGCTTGAGTAGATCAGGTAGCTGAGGAGTTAGGCAGGGTCCCTGCGGCCCATATCGAGCTCCACTGCTAGATGATAGATTCCTGATTTTGTTTTATGAACTATGTTATTTGGGATTGTATAAGTCCTGTATGGGCGCTACATTTAGATTTTATTTATGGTGTTTGAAGTGCTTTTATACAATGCATGGTTTACTCTAGCTTCATTGTTGTTAACTCTGATTAATGATAAATGGTTCAAATTTACATTGAATTTTATAGGCTAACACTTGTGTTTTTGGAGGACGAGTGATATACCCAGGTTCCAAAAACTTGGGCGTTACAGCTTTTGAGGAGTGACCACCGTCTATGAGTGACGAAGACTGGAATACTCTTGATAAAAATGCCTTATCCTCTATCCGATTGTGTCTCATGGATGAGGTGCTCTACAACGTTTTGAGAGAGAAAACGCAGTGAGTTTGTGGGCAAAGCTAGAGGACTTTTCTGCTAAAAAGTCCACTAGAATCGCCTACACTTAAAGCTGCAGTTGTTCAACTTCAAGATGACAGAAGGAGGAGATGTGGAGGCCCTCATCAATAACTTTAATAAGTTGATTTGCAAGTTGCTGGACAATGAGGAAGTGGTTAAAGATGAAAATCAGGCATGTATGTTGTTAAATTCTCTTTCGGCATTGTATGAGTCATTTAGGGACTCATTGTGCACCGGTAATAAGTACCTGAGTGTGGACACCGTTATCTCATCACTTTAAGGGAAGGTCATGAGAAAGATAAATGGTGGCATAGGGACATCTTCTGATACACTGTTTACGAGAGACATGAATACTGAGCAAGGTACAAGATCTTCAGGACTTAGATCCAAATACAAGGGTAAGGGCAAAGGAAAATTAAAGTGCTAGAACTGGGGGATGACTGGACACATGAAGAAGGATTGTACAAATCCTAAAGCAAAAAAAGAAAACCAAGAGGCTTCTTCCAAGCAAGCCAACATTGTCACATCTGATGAAGAGACAAACACATGTGAGGTGTTGTCTATGTCTACGATTGGACACTTACACGACGATCATAGAGATGAGGGGATCCTTGACACAGGAGCCTCATATCACATGACTTCTTATCGGAATTGGTTCGCCAGTTACAGAGAGTGCGATGGTGGACATGTCTTTATGGGCAATGACAATGCCTGTAATGTTGTGGCTATTGGAACAGTGCGCATTAAGATGTTTGATGGGATGAAGCATACCTTAACTGAGGTTAGGCACGTTCCTAACATGAAGAAGAACTTGGTTTCTCTCGGTGCACTCGAGGCTATAAGGTGCAAGTTCACCGGTCTTGATTGTGTCCTTAAAGTTTTAAAAGCGGCACTCATGGTTATGAGAGCACAGAGGCATAAAAACTTTTATAGGTTGATTGGAAACACTTCAATTGGTGGAGCGCCACTGACTATTATGGAGTCCACATCTGCACGTATGTGGCATACTTGTCTGGGCTACATGAGTGAGCGGGGCATGAAGGTACTTTTTGATCGATGTTTGATTTCAGCTTTTAAGAATTCTGATTTAGATATATGCGAGCATTGTATATATGGTAAACAATCTGAATTATCTTTTAAATCTGGAAAACATGTATGCGAGGGAGTGCTTGATTATGTGCACTCTGACGTATGGGGGGCCATCGCCAAAGGTTTCCGTTGGAGGGTCATCATAGTTTGTTACATTCATTGATGACTATTCACGAAAAGTTTGGGTTTTCTTCATGACCTGTAAATCTGAAGTTTTCACCACATTCAGACAATGGAAGACAATATCGGAAAAACAGTCAGGGCAAAAAATAAAGATTTTTAGGACTGACGATGATGGAGAATTTACTTCCACCGAGTTTAATAAATATTACAAAGATAAAGGGATCATTGGGCACACACAGTGCGCCACACACTCGAACAAAACGGGATGGTTGATCGGATGAAACGTACTCTCTTAGAGAGGGATCGATGCATGTTAAGTAATGATGGGTTGTGCAAGGACTTATGGACCGAGGCCATTAACACGGCTTACTATTGGGTGAATCGGTCCCCTTCTACAACAATTGATTGTAAGATCCCAGAGGAAGTGTGGAGTGGCCATAAGATGGACTACTCAGACTTGCACATATTTAGTTGTGAGGCTTACTCTCATGTATCGTCAGTTGCGACTCCTCTGCGACACGATGCAAACGTGCGAAGTGCAAAGTGCGTTATCTAGTGCCACTACAGCCACATTGCCTCACTGCCCACGCCCTCGCCCTCGCCCACGACCACGCCCGTGTCCGTGCCCAAGCCTGAGCCTGAGCGCGAGTGCACGTGCGTGCATGCGTGTGTTCCAGTGCTTCGCACTGGAACACGCAACCCATGTTTCATCTCCTCCAAAAAGCTCTAAGTAAGAATACCCTTCTCAACATCTCATATAAACCACAAAACTTTCTTTTACATTTTCGATGTGGGACAAAGCACACACACCGCACTTTTTAATTAAAAAAATTCAAAATCGTTTTGGCGGAAAAATCCTAAAATTTTGAAAATTTAAATTTTTTTATTTTTTATTATTGTTAAAAACCACTAATTTTCAACAATCCCCCACTGGTTTTTTAAATAATGAAAACTCTGTCAGAATAATAACAGTTATTATGCATAAAGAAAGATATCTTGCGATTTAAATCTTTCCTTAGTGTAAGTACTTTAAAGTTATTTCGAAATTCCTGGTTGTCGCAGCATTGAACCAGTTATTCCTATATGATATAACCGAAAATACCACACACATAATAGCTCCTGTGTTAAGTATTCCTTTATAATCTCGCTTAACACTTTTAATGGCCATGTGCTTATCCTGTTTCATGAACGATCCCGAGATAACTCTAAGTCTCATGAGAAGCGGCACCACTTCTACGTTCACATAGGTGAAATCCTTCCAGTGTTTTCGTTAAAACACTTGTCCTGTTTGACTGGACTTCATTAAGAGTTTAATACTCATCCCTCTTTTATAACGGCCAGCACTATCATCCTGGATGAGGTTATTAATTTATTTAGTGCTGAAACTTTTCACTTATTAGTGAATTGTTGTTACCCATTAAACCCAATATTTAGAGATTTTCTAATTTAGGGTTGGGTTTCTTTCACTGGTAAAACTTTGAGTAAAGAGTTTCAACCCCATCTCTCTAGATGTTGTCCTTACTACCTCTCTCGTTAGAGGTTTAGTGAAAAGATCAGCTAAGTTATTACTTGACTTTACATATGAGATCGCAATGATTCCATCTTCAATCAATTGCCTTACATAGTCATGTCTCAAACTTATGTGTTTGGACTTTCCATTATAGATACCGCTATAGGCTCTCGCTAGAGTAGCTTCACTATCACAATGAAGTAAAACAGCCGGTATAGGCTTCGCACAGAAAGGAATTTCTAATAGAATATCCCTTAACCACTCAGCCTCTTTGCCTGTAGCAGCTAAAGCTATGAACTCAGATTCCATAGTTGAGTGCGTTATGCATGTTTGTTTCTTGGATCCCCAAGATACAGCTGCACCTCCTAGGGTGAATATCTACCGTGTAGTGGACTTGTTGTCCCCCGCACTCGATATATAACTTGCATCTGTATATCCTTCCAATACTGCTGAAAATTCTGAGTAAAATAACCCTAGTTCTTTGGTTTCTTTAAGATATTAGAACTCTACTTATTGCTTTCCAGTGTTCAACACTAGGATTACTTGTAAACCTACTTAGTTTACTCACAACGTATGGTATATCCGGTCTTGTGCATTGCATTGCATATATAAGATTGCCTATAGCACTAGCATACTCTAGTTGTGCAACTGCTCTTCCACTATTTTCTTTTAACTTAATACTTGGATCAAACAGGGTCTTTCTCTCTTTAATATTCAAGTGATTAAACTTGTTTATTATTTTCTCAATATAATGAGACTGACATAATGCGAAACCCCCACTATGTTTTTTAACTTTGATACCTAATATGATATCCACTTGTCCAAGATCCTTCATTTTGAAAACTGAAGAAAGAAACTTTTTGGTTTCAGTTACACCTTCCATTTTATTACTGATTATTAACATATCATCTACATACAAGCATATGATTACAATATAATCACTACATACTTTTAAATATATGCATTTATCAACAATATTATGTTCAAAACCATAAGACAGAACTTTAGAATCAAATTTATCATGCCACTGTTTTGGTGCTTACTTTAATCCATACAAAGACTTAACTAGTCTACATACTTTTCTTTCATTTCCTGGTAGAACAAACCCTTCTGGTTGCTCCATGTAAACCTCCTCATCGAGATCACCATTCAGGAATGTTGTCTTCACGTCCATTTGATAGATATGAAGATGATGTATGGATGCTAGAGCAAATAAGATCCTAATCGATATTATTCGAGCTATTGGAGAGTAAGTGTCAAAATAATCGATTCCTTCTTTCTGTCGGAAACCCTTAGCAACTAATCTTGCCTTAAAGGTTTGAATTGTATTATCAGTGTGATATTTCTTCTTAAATACCCACTTACAACCGAATGGTTTAGAACCTGGGGGTAGATCTACCAATTCCCATGTTTGATTAGATATTATGGAATCCATTTCATCATTAATAGCTTCTTTCCAAAAAGTGGAGTCTCTTGAAGACATAGCTTCACTAAAAGTTCTAGGTTCATCTTCTATAGTTAAAACCATAGGTATTTTCCTAATCACCTTCTCTCTATCACCCTCTACTAGATGAAAAGAGAGTCGTTGAGAGTCTATTTGATCAGGATCAAGACTCTTTTCTACTCTTACTCTTTGACTCCTACGAGGTTCGCTAGGAGCTTTCTCTTCTATTTGTGTTTCTTTTATAATTTCATTAGGAGATTGAATCTCAGTATTCTTTTTCTCCGTGAATACAGAATTCTCAAAGAACTCTATATCTCTAGACTCTATGATTACATTGGTGTCTAAGTCTAGAAGTCTATAGGACTTACTATGTTGTGCATATCCTATAAGAATGCACTTGATAGCTCTTGGTCCTAATTTAGTTCTTTTAGGTTCTGGAGTTCTGCAGTATGCAAGACACCCCCACACTCTAAGATACCCTATGTTTAGTTTTCTTCCTTTCCATATTTCATATGGAGAAGTCTTGGTTTTCTTAGATGAAATTCTGTTTAAAACATGACACGCGGCTAACAGTGCTTCTCCCCATAGGTTTAATGGCAGCTGTGCTTGTATTAGCATTGAGTTGACCATTTCTACTAATGTCCTATTTTTTCTCTTCACTACACCATTTTGTTGTGGTGTATAAGGTGTTGTGCACTGATGTATTATGCCGCGTTCTTCACAATATTTAGAAAATTCATTAGAGAAATATTCTCCACCTCGATCACTACGAAGGATTTTAATATTTTTATCTAATTGATTTTCTACTTCAGATTTATAGATCTTGAATGCATTAAATGCTTCATCTTTCGATTTTAACAGATATACATACACATATCTTGAATAATCATCTATAAACATTATAAAGTACCTTTTACCTCCACGGGTAAGAACGCCATTTAGTTCACATATGTTAGTATGCACTAGGTTTAATATTTGAAATGATCTCTCAATGTTAGGGAATGGTTTCTTGATTATCTTAGACCGTATGCATACTTCACATTTATCTTTGTCACTATCATTGTATGATATTAAGTCGTTCTTAGCCATGAGTTTTAAGGTACTGTAGCCAATATGGGCTAGTGTACCACGCTATAGCGTTACAGACTCAACCATGTAAGAAGAAGAATTCTTTTCATTCAAAGATAATTTGATCATCCCATTACAAGCATATCCCTTACCCACAAAGTTCCCATTCTTGGACAAGATCAACTTGCTTGATTCAAACACAACCCTAATCCCAAGTTTGCTTAAGAGATCCCTTGAGACAAGATTCCTCCTTATGTTTAAGACATGCAGTACGTTGGTCAGAATTACCTTTTTTCCAGAGGTAAAGAGTAATTCCACGGTTCCTTTGCCTGCAACTTTCGATCGTCATTCATTTCCCATTTGAACCTCTTGACCATTGGTCTTGTCTTCATAGGTTTTGAAGACAGATTGATCATTTCATACATGGACTGTGACACCTGTATCATACCACCAACCAGAAATTTTTTCTTGAACTAGGTTCACTTCTATGACCATGGCTACGATTTCATCGTCTAATGCATTAGCCTTTTTCTTAGGCTTTTTTCGGTCCCTACAGACTCGGGCGAAATGCCCGGTCTTGCCGCAGACATAGCAAGCTCCCTTAGGTTTTCCATTTTTCTTCTTTTGAGTTTTCTTGAATTTCCTTTGATCTTTGTTAGGTTTAAGGGAATCTGCTTTCTCATAGGAATTATTTTGGAATGGCCGTTCTACTGCGTTCACCTTAGATGAGGATGCACCATTAGCGTCATCCTTTTGTCTCGGTTACGGGATTCTTATTCTATACGAAGATGCTTCTGGATTTGTTCCAGGGTGAACTCTTCGGATTTATGCAGTAGTTTCTTCCTGTAGTCTTTCCAGCTCGGAGGCAACTTTGCAATTATAGCTCCGACTTGAAAGGATTCAGGATGATCGATTTTTATGGCTTTTATTTTATTTACAATAAGATGCAATTCTTGGATTTGAGCAAGCACCGGTAGATTGTCTACCATCGTGAAGTCAAAATACCTGGCAATTAGAAACTTCTATGTACCTTCCTCGTCAGCCTTGTATTTGTATTCCAGTGCGCTCCATATTTCTTTTGCTGATGTGGTCCCTGTGTACAAATCATACAATCGATCAGAGAGAGCATTGAGGATATGGCCATGACACAACAATTCATCTTCCTGTCGCCTGATCCTGACAGCCACTTGTTCTGGAGTGTCAGTGTCCTTTGCTTCAGGCAGAGGGTGGAGAGTCGGGTTCAGGATGTAGAAGATCTTCAGAGCGGTCAGCAGGAATTTCAGTTTGTCCTGCCATCTAGTGAAATTTGAACCATCGAATCGGTCCAATCGGATCGATCTTGGTTCTTCAGTTTGATTGATGCAACACTTTCGGTGTCCATGGATTCATGCTTTAAGATTGTTAGGAAATTTGATTGGATACACCGAAAATATAAAAAATAAATAATTGAAAAATTAACAATTTCACTAAGCTGAATCACGTATAAAATACGCTGTCCTTAAAGCGTGATTCGTCCCCTTATCACTACTGATGAGTTATAGACGAATTGCTTCCAGGATAAGATAAGCCTTATCTAGATCCAGTGTGCAGCAATCACAATAGGTCCACTATGGAACAGTTTTAACGTAGTAGATTTCTTCTGACAAATTTAGACGGTAGAGATGATCACAGTGTTCTAAAGAGGAGCTATGGACTGTATCTGATTTGATAGGAGAGATGGTGTGTTGAGATGATGAAATCGGACTGGAATGGTCCAGTTTATATAGGCCTCAGGTTTAGACCCGTTGCTGTGTGGTATTCAATGGTCCAGAACGTTTGAAAAACATTTCTAGCCGTTGTTCATTAATTTCAGACGTTTCTGGTCATTAGATCAGAAGATCTGATCGTTAGATCATCTTGGCCCGTCCGTTTTCGGACCGTTTGGCTTTCAAGGCAAAGAGCCGTTTTTAGAAACGGCTGAACGTTTCAGATTCTAGATCCGACCGTTCTCAGTCACCTATAAAAACCCAGGCTCATTTCAGATCCACACTGCCCTAAGGCTCTGACCAGATTCATCGCACTAGACCCATCTCATCGTCTCGCACTGTCTCGCATAAGGTCGCGAGGGAGCGACACGATGCGGACGTGCGAAGTGTAAAGTGCGCCATCTAGCGTCACTACAGACACACAGCCTCACTGCCCACGCCCATGCCCGAGCTCGAGCGCTAGCCCGAGCGCGCATGCGTGCGTATGTTCCAGTGCTTCGCATTGGAACACGCAACCCATGTTTCATCTCATCCAAAAAGGTCAAAGTAAGAATACCCTTCTCAACATCTCATATAAACCACAAAACTTTCTTTTGCATTTCCAATGTGAGATAAAGCACACACACCGCACTTTTTAATTCGAAAAATTCAAAATCGTTTTTGCAGGAAAATACTGAAATTTTGAAAATTCGAATTTTTTGTCTTTTATTATTGTTAAAAACCACTAATTTTAAACTATTTTAAGTGAATTGGGTTCGAGCTTGACCATCCTCATTGTCTAGGCCAACCTTACAGGGGACTCATTGCCACCCTTGGCAATAGTTCCAACGATTGTAGACTGGTGACGACTCATTGATGGTACACGTGGTATACAATTACGGGAAGCCTGATCTCGCAGGCCTCGTTGTAATGGAGGATTGCCTAAAAATCATAATGATTCGATGTTCTAAGTCATCTGGTTCTGTCTTTTTAATTTGCACCTTTGGCCATTTTTATAACCTCCGTTTGATAGCTGCTTTAGACGTATAGGCTTTTCTGATCTATTTGATTTTTGGGCTATCTTCCATTGATCAAGGGCCCAATGATTTTGACGGTCACGATTGACGTATGAATGTACGACCTTGGTCACAGCCCAATTAAAATGGTGGTGATCTACCATAATAATAATAATAATAATAATAATAATAATAATAATAAAGTTCTTAAAGTAGTACAGTCAGTCGATCTTATGGGAGCTTTCCATAACGTTGAGCTCTGTGGGCGCCACCATAGTGTCTATCGACCATCTCAACTATGAATCAGGTGGGTCCCTTATAATTGAAGGGATGCCCCAAAAATCAGTTGTATCCAGAACTTCGGTGGACCACACTACATGAAACCGTGTGAAATCATGACTAAATAAAACATCCAAAATCACTTTTTGGGGCTACCTGAGTATTTAAACGACCTGAAATGTCTGTAGCTTTCTCCTTTTTAATACAATTTTCATTAAAAACAAAACGGCCTGAAATTTGAAGGACCCTCATTCAGGTGTTCCACATAAAATGGGCGGGCAAACTCAATGGACCACACAATTAATTGTCAGAAAGATTTTATTGGGAGGACCTCCACACTCATTTTTCTCTCTGTGATGTGACCCACATATGCCATGGATTAACCTGATTTTTTTCCCATGGCCGACCATGGGAGTACACACCTGATGGACAGTGTGGATATCTGACACACATCATGTGTTTGGCACACAGGCATCTTTGGTCCCCGTGCCTCGTGCCAGAAATGTGCCTAGATTCATAAGGCTGTTGAGTTAGGTCCAGTCTAAGACGTTCAAGCCTGATTGGGAATGCATCTGGTCATGAACCAGCGTTATTTGTCACTTGGCTGGGCCCAGCAAATGACAGGCCATGATGACGACGACTATGGTTGTATATATTAATTAATTACATGTCTCTGACATACATACATAATATATTAGTTGTATGTATGGATTTAGTGAGGCCGGATCACTCAACGTACAACCCAATGTGTGGGTCCACCCGTGTTGTGTGCATGACGTCCAATCAGTGCATCATGTGCGGCCCTTATATTCTCCTTGTGCAGAAAAATCATTCCAACCCTTGAATCAGCTGGTGGGCCACGCCATAGGGAAGAGTTGGGATGGTTACACCTACAAACAAATCTTTCAGATTGTGTGTGGCGTCTGTGTTTTCTACATTCCATCCAATCCATTCAGAAGATTAGCCCCCATCAAGATGAATGGGACACCCCAAAATCAAACCATTCCAAAGATCAGGTGGGACATTACCTGTGATTTCAAAAGTTTGATGCATTACTTTACGCGGAGTGGAACACTTAAGTTTTGGATCTGCCTGAGTTTTGGGCGCCGGGAGCAGGAGGAGCTTACATGCCACACAGGGCTTTGGATGTTAACGACTGAACCTAAAAGGCTTTTTATTGGATCCGGGCTCATTTATTTATGTACATTTTTCTAACACAAGTAGAGCTGTACACGAGTTGAACTGTGTCGAGCTTGGCATAGCTTGACTCGGCTCGGCCACTAGCTGACCCCAACTTGAACTCAGTTCAGCTTAGTCCTCGAGCTTAGTTGGCTTGTTTGGCTCAGTTCGGTCAACAGCTCGGGCCAATTCGAGCCGAGTTTAAGCCTGTGCGACATTTTCTCAAACACATGGAGTGCACCTTCAATTTCTCACAGTATGCAAAAGTTCAACAAAAGTTTATAGGTATTTCATCAAACACTTAGTGGGTAACGTTAAAATCAAGATACAAGGGTAGTTTTCTCTTATAATGTTTTTTTTTTTTTTTTTTTTTTTTTTTTTTTTTTTTTTTTTTGAGTGATTTCTTTCATATCCATACCTTCCTCGCCACCATCCGATCCTGCAGTGAATGTATGCATTCAACTCGAGTCGATTCGAGCTCAGATGGCTTGAAATTTTTTTGAGCTCCAAAAATATTTAGCTCGACTCGGCTCGAACTCAGTTTTGAACCGATTCGAATTAAGCTTTTTTGAGTTGAGTCGAGTGAGTTAATCCAACTAACTTGGTTGGTGCACACCTTTAAACACAAGTGAAGTCATAGAGCATGGTCACGGACAACTACATGGCCAAGATGGATTAGAAAAGGCCCGGTCGACGACAAAAGTGATATAGACCGTCGGACCTTAGATCGGGCGTATCTTACAATTCAGAATGAGTTACCGGACGTAAAATATATGATTTTGGGGTAGAACGAGCTACTTTAGCCACCCAACCCAGCAATGCCAGGTTGCGCAAGCCAGATTTGTGAAATACCTCCGGATTGACGGTCGTTTCCCCGTTTTAATTATATTTTTTACTATAAATAGTAAATTTTAGTTTCATTATTACTCTTCATCCCGTGGGCTTTAGGAGTTGCGCCCAACATGAAAAGAGTTTAGAATAATTAGGAGAACGGTTTGTTGAAGCCAAATAGGACACTTACTATTTTTGGCCACAAAACCTTGCACACTAGTAGACATGACGACCGTCTATAAATAGTAAGTTGCGAATTCTAGGAGTTCTAGTTGTAGCTTGCTTATGATTTCTCTTCCATTGTTTGCTATCCCTATTTAAAGGGTTGTGAACTCATTTATTTCAATTATCAATCAATTTTGAATTTTATAGAAATTATTTTCTATTTGCTTACTTTCTTTATCGTGGATTTGAGAAATATTCTCCATGAGGAGTCCAGAAAAGTTCCATGGATTCGGAACGGTTATTCCCTTGAGGAAGACGGTGCTCGACCTCACGTCCTCCCCTACGTCAACAAGTACCTAAATTTCGAGTGGATAAGGGTCAAACTTGGCCCGTAAAGATTGGTCCATGTGGACCTCATTAAGAGCCCTAGATAGAACTGTGTCCCATCATTTTTGGATAAGGATTGACCTTGACCTGGTCTAGGTGCCTTGACACACCTATGTGAAAGGGATGTTTGGATGTACATCTAGATCGTGAACCATGCAGTTAACTGGGTCATCCAAACAAGCCCAAAATATTAGAAAAAGACTTCATGACTTCATACCTAACTATGTCTTTCATTATTGGGAAAATAAAAATAAAAAATAAAAAAAAAATGGCACGCATGATCTGCAAACACATTTTTCTATGTTTTGCAACTTGGTTGGACATATTTTTAAGGAGCATAGTTATAATAAAATATCCAAGTCTATCCCACTGATTATGATTGATGGGAACATTTCGATTGTGTAGCTCACCCTTAGATGTGGCCCCCACCAAGATTGATTTGGACCGTCTACCTAATGGGCCAATATTGTGGACTGCTGATCGGTCGCTGCGTAGGTCCATTCAGGAGCTTGCAAATGGAAGGTCACGAAAACTAACGGGGGTCGGTCTATACCTAATGGCCAAAGAATTACACTGATTGGGTGGTCGAGATCGTTCAACAGATTCTCTTAAGCAAAGACCAAAGAAGAGTACATTGATATGACATCCTGTAAGGCTTAAGCTTGTAGAGCAGGTGGTATTTTGACATGGTATCATAGCACCATGAATGTCACTTGCAAGTGCACCGTGGTTTTACGTGTGCTTACAACTAGCTAAGTTCCCCGTATATGCCACATGTACCACCATCCCATCATTCATCTTTAGTTTCCCAAATATTCGCGTGGGGAGGGATGTGATGAGTTCGATCACAGTCTTCCTCGGGAGATAACTACTATGAAGCCGTGGAGCTCTTTGGACTCCTCACGTAACTTCCTCGAATCCATGAGAAATAAAAGCAACAATAATTTCTAATAAATTTAAAATAATTTGATTGATTATAAAAAAAAGTGAAATTTCAACTCTTAATATAATGAGCTCAAACCTAGGACATAATTTTAGACTTAAACTTCAATTCAAACACCCTAAAAATCTGACTTACTATAAATAATAAACTCATTATTTATAGATGGCTTCTATTTCAAGTAGACTTCATGGTTTTCAGCCAAAAATGGTATGTGTCTAATTTGGCCCAACCTCATTATTCTCCTAACTTTTCTAAGCCCTTTTTTATGTTGGGCACAACCTCTATAGCTCAAAGGATCAAAAGTTGTACTCAAACTAAAACTTATTATTTATAAAAAGAATGAAACTAAACGTGATAGTTGACCGTTGATTTGATGGAATCTCTCAAATCTAGCATGGGCAACTCGACGTAGAGGGTTGGTTGGCTTAATTATGTAGGTTTTCCTACACCAAAATCATATATAATATGTCAAAAAACTAATCCCATTTTGCGAGATATGACTAATTTAAGGTTCTAATGATTTGGATTGTTTTTACCTTCGATCGGGCCTTCTCTGGTTCATCTTTGACATGAAACTGACTACGACCCACTCTACATCAGTTCTCTCCACTTCAAAAGAACTCATCATCAAGTTCTTGTCCAACTTTGGTTCATGATACTCTTTCAAGTTCACAACGTTGAAAGTACGCGAGATCTTCATATCATTCGGAAGATCAACAACGTAAGCTTTGTCATTAATCCTTCGGAAGATCGGCACCCGTCCAATCTTCTTGATCTTGAACTTATTGTAGGTCCCGGTCGAAAATCTCCCCTTTCATAGATGAACCATAGCATTGTTGCCCATCTCGAATACCTTTTGCCACCGATGTTAGGGTCTTGCTCCTTATACTTGTCATTCGAAGCTTGCAACTTGGCTTGCACATCCTCATAAATGCCCATGATTCGGTCCACCATATGTTCTGCTGCAATACTCATGCTCGGGAGCTTGACCAATGAGACTAAGTCAAGTGTGTGGCGGGGAACTCAACTATAAATAATCTGAAACGGTGATTTCCCTATTGAGTGATTTGCCATATTGTTGAATGCAAACTTCACTTGAGATAAAGTTAAATCTCATTGGTTCAACTTGACACCTGAAATACACCAAAGGAGGTTTTCCAACGTGTGATTCACAACTTCAGTTTGCCCATTGGTCTGCGAATGGTAGGCACTACCGAATTGAAGTCGCATGCTGAACTGATTCCATAAAGTCCGCTAGAAGTGGTTAATGAGCTGAGAAGTAATGGTCCGTGTAGCCGCATGGCGCGCCTCTCTGAATAATAGATTCACCACATGTGTTGCATCGATGATTTTCTTGTATGGGATAAAGTGTGCCATCTTTGAGAAATGATCTACTATCACGAATACTGAATCCATGCCGTACTATGTTCGTGGGAGACTAAGCACGAAGTCTATAGATAAGTCCTTCTAAGGGCCATTAGGCACAGGTAATGAGGTATAGAGGCCCATATTCTACGATTGCCTCTTGGAGGTCTGACAAATATGACAATGTTGCACTGCTTTACCTACGTCACGTATCAATTACGGCTAGTAATACCATTCATCAATAAAAGCCCGCGTCTTGTCTCGCCCAATGTGTCCATTAAGGCCACCTCCATATAGCTCTTAGATAATATACTCTCTTAGAGAACTTTGGAGCATGCACAGTTGATTCCCTTTGAAGAGGAAACTGTCTTGCATATATAGGTCACTAGGATGACCCTCTTGGTACCTCATCCATGCTTAATTGAAGTCCTCATCCTTAGCATACAACTCCTTAAGATAGTAGAAGTCGATTACCTCATTGCTCATCGTAATCAGTAGTATGCATGGCGGCTAAGTGCATCAACCACCTTGTTCAGTTGCCCTAACTTGTGCTTAAGAACAAATGTGAATTCTTGCAAAATGTGACCCATTTACTATGCACATAGTTCACATTAGCCAGACTAGTAATAAACTTTAAGGCTTGATAGTCAGTGCAGAGAACAAACTCTCTCTGAATCAAATAATGCCTCCAATGTTACAACCCTTAAACCATCGCATACAACTTAAGCTCATATGCCGATCATTTCTTTTGGAGTTCGCTAAACTTCTTGCTATAAAAGGCTACCGGTCTACCTTCTTGTGATAAGACTCCTCCAATTTCAACATATGAGGCATCACACTCAACCTCAAACAGCTTGTCAAAATTGGGAAGAACTAAGACTAGTGTTGTGGATAATCAATGCTTAATTTCAACAAAGCTCTTATTAGCCTCATCGCTCCACTGAAACGACCATTTTTTCATGCAATCTATAATGGGTGTAATTATAGCGCTGAAATTCTGCACGAATTGATGAGAGAATGCCACCAATCCATGAAAATTCGTCATTTATGAATGCTCATTTGAATCGACCATTCTCTGATGGATCACAAATTTTTGTCGTCCACACAGATACCCATGGACGTTATAACAAATCCTAATAACAACAAGTTATCTGTTAAAAAAATGCATTTCTTTAAGTTGAGGTACAAGTTAACTGATAGGACTTGTATCACTTGCCTGACATGTTCCATGTACTCCATCACACACTGGCTATAAATCAGGATATCATCAAAATATACTACCACAAACTGACTAATGAACAACTTCAATACTTGATTTATCAGACGCATTAAAGTGCTCGGTGCGTTCGATAGACAAAAATCCATGACCAACCACTCATACAACCATTCCTTGATTTTGAATGTCTTTTTTACTCATCACTGGGCTAGATACGAATCTAATGGTACCCGCTCCTTAGATGATCTACTTTAGAGAATACCTTAGCACCTTCTAGCATATCAAGCATATATGTCACCCAATCGCGTTATCGTGAATTGGTATTTAATGGTAATCTTGTCTTGTTAATTGCCGCCCGACGTCTAAATACATGCACAAGCTCGCATCTTTCTTTGATGTTAATGAAGTTAGCACGATACATAGGCTCATGCTCTCTCTAGAAGACCCTTATAAATTAATTCCTCTACCTTCCCCTGAATATCTCACACTCTTTCAGACTCATCCAATAGTGAGGGGCGGTGGGGCGAGCCTGCCCAGGATGATGTCTGTATGATGTTGGATGTCCCGCATGGGGGGCAATTCATCAAGTAACTCTTCAGGCTAGATTCCTTTGAATTCATTCAATAACGACCTTAAACTTGGAGGAATGTCTAAGGGCTCTGATTCCCCTCCCTTTACCTCCATGGTGTACACCTCACCAATTTCTTTGGATTTCACCATGAAATCTAGAATGGTAAGAGGGAGCTTCCTTCCACTTAAGAAGCTTTGGAGAGGTTATCTGGTACCATAGGGGCAAGGATCGTCTTGTGACCATCCTTAATGAAGATGTAAGCATTGTCTCATCTTCTGTGGGTCGTATCATGATCTAATTGCTATGGTCGACCGAGCAACATTGTAATGCCTTGAAATTCGGGGGTTGAGTATGAACTCAACTCCCGAGTTCCAACGCATCACTTATGCAACATACACAATGATGGTTAAATGTTGTCTGGGTTAGCGCAATAAACATGAATGAGATTATACCAAAATAGTAATTCATACTCTCAGTTCATTGTATAAAGGCAAGCGGAAGACTGAAATTTTATATTAAAAGTATGTAAAGTAACAAAATTTTATGAACTCCAGAGTATGAGTACTAACTGAGTACCAATATACATGTATTGTTTCTAAGTCAAAAATCAAAATACACTCTCAAGAGAAGCCCTGAAAACCCAGCGATGCAGTCGGCCTAAGCAAAGCCGTCAGAGTACTGCATAAAGGGAGAACTCCTCCTGATCCTCATCGAAGTCGGGCTCCGGCTCCTGAACCGAGGCGCCATCTACACCTGCGACAGAGTCTGGTGGGTGTTGCAAACACCGTCCCGTACGTGGGAGTGAGTAGCTAACTTAGTGGAACAATAAGCATAGGTTAACATGTTATCAATTCAATCAGCAGTAATGATAAAGCAGTACAAATCAAACATTTCTAACTACTCTTGTTAGTGCGAAAATGAAATGACATGATGCTGTATGCCCTTGCCAAACCACCCTCAAGCGACATCATCTTCGTTCGTGAATGCTTACTCCATCAGTGTGCCACATCTACAAAGCACATGCGGTGCGATGATGCTCATGATTACCAGTTTTTATTAGTCCATTTCAGACAACAGTATTGGGAAACTAAGGTACCTCCCTTGTATCATCATTCCCAAACATGATCCATTCTAGGGTCGTCAATCCTAGTTAATCTCATACGATATTATGGTTTGAGAAGCGTAGTGAAGGCATCGCAAAGGGCTCGTCACCCGTCAGCGTGGATACAGATCTCACTGTATGCGGCTCAATTGCTGGCCGTCAGCTCGAGTACAGGTCTCACCGTACTCGGCTCAATCACTAGCCGTTAGCTCGAGTACAAGTCTCACCGTACTCGGCTCAACTCATACTCTAGTTGCTGTGAAAGACTTGTCGCCAATCACAGACACTTGGAGTATACTCGAAGATACTACGGAGGACTCGTCGCCCGTCAGCACGAGCACAGGTCTCACCGTACTCGGCTCTCGCCGTAAGTATCGACAGCTCGAATACAGTGTCCCATACCACCATATTCGGCTCACGAGTTTGGTTGCGCAATGGTCACTACGGGGAGGCACATGGCCCCAGCGTAGGCCGACAGCTCGACCACGGTGTCCCACACCACCATGCCTGGCTCATGCGTCTTAGCGGATCGAGGTACCATGGTTAGCGGGATCGCCACTAGTAAGTTTGGTACCCTAGGTTCAAGCAGTAGCGACCAAATATGGTGAACACACATTCACATATCGGTTTACTTGACGAGCCTGACTAGCTCGAGCGCACCACAAGTTGGGCGATATGGAGCGCAAAAGCACTCCGTGTGGCCAACCACTATCGCCAACCGAAGTACGACTCGGGTTCGCCAGACACATCCTTTGTGGCGACGTGCATCTCAGCCACAACCTCAAGTCTGGTACCGAATGTTTGGACTATACACACAGTCCCAAACTCAAACAGTTCTCATCAATAGCATGTGGAGTAAAGTATGATAAACAAGTAATACAAGCATATTAGCAGGCATGTTATAAAGCATGAAATAAAGCATGAAGTAAGCATGTTGTGAAGCATGTTGTAGAGCACTATACAAATAGGGATACCATTACATACACATCACAAGTGAGTGGTTATAGTGAACCACCGCATGAAGGGTATCCTACATGTCTCTAAGGTAGTTGGGAATTCCATATCAGCGCCTATCTAAGGCACTAACACAAGCTCTTACACACACAAACATTTACACAAACACTTAGGGTACGCTATTCCAACATACATGACGTATGTAGCAAAATGCGTATAGGGCTATTCTTTCGCCAAGCAGTTTATTTTATTCGCGTATACCATATTCATACAAACAAATACTCATGACAATTACACTTCCAAAATTTACACATATGCGGTATTTCTAGAATACACAATTTCAACATACATAGCATTTACAAGCGAACATGTATTTCAGCGATTCCTTTCGCCAAACTAGTAGACTTGCACGCAAAAATAAAGAATTTGATTTTTTTCAAACAATGGAAGACTAATCAGTCCTACTTTTTGTAACTCACAAGCACTTCTTCAAATGGAGGGACTGCACAAAGATTTGGCTAGAGAGACTACTGATGGTGAACTAGCAGCTGCAACAATATGTGAGCTACAAAGGTGAAAAGAAACATAAGGCGGTCGGTAAGATAAGATAGTATGACAGTACTTTTTTCAATTTTCTTGGATGGATGATGAATGTATTGGGAATGTAAATGAAAATAAAAAAACTTATAATATTATATATATATATTATATATATATATATGTTATCAAATGGAGGATACCTTGTTTAGGAGGACATAAAATTCTTGTAGCTTATGGTATGGTGCCCCAATATTGGTTCTATGTTACTAGTATGTCGTAGATAATACTAGGTTCAATAGTAGATAATATTAGAGAATCCGTAAACCTAAACCTACACCTAATCCTAATCAACTCCTTAACCTAAACGTAAACTTGAAAATCCAAACCTAAATTCGTACACAAACCCGAACTCAAACCCGATTTCCTAAACCTAAACCTTAACCTATTCTCAATTCCCTAAACCGTAACCTATAACCTACACTTATAACCTAAACCTAAACCTCTAACCTTAACCTAAACGTAAAACCTAAAACCTAAACCTAAACCCAAACCCAATCCCAAACCCAAATCTGAATCCCTAAACCCTTGGCCTAAACCTAAAACCCAAACGTAAACCCGTTCTCGAACCCGAACCTGATGTCCTATACCTAAACCTTAACGTATTCTCAAATCCCTAAACTTAAACCTACACCTAATCCTAATCTCAACTCCCTAACCTAAACCTAAACCTAAACTTGAAAACCCAAACCTAAACCCGATCCCGAACCTGAATCTGAATCCCTAAACGCTTAGCCTAAACCTAAAACCCAAACGTAAACCCAATCTCGAACCTGAACCCAAATTCCTATACCTAAACCTTAACGTATTCTCAAATCCCTAAACCTAAACCTACACCAAATCCTAATCTCAACTCCCTAACCTAAACCTAAACCTAAACTTGAAAACCCAAAACTAAACCCGAACCCGAACCCGATCCCGATTTCCTAAACCTAAACTTATGACCTTAACCTAAACCTATTCTCAAATCCCAAAACCTATAACCTAAACCCGAACCTATTCTCAAATCTCATAACCTATAACCAAAACCTAAACCTTAACTGAAACCAAAACCTATAACCTAAACCAAAACCAAAACCAAAACCTATAACCTAAACCCAAACCCAAACCCAAACCCGAATTCCTAAACCTTAACCTAAACATATAACCTATAACCTATAACTTAAGCCTATACCTAAACCTAAAACCTTACTTATAACTTAAAACTATTCTCAAATCCTTAAACCTTAACCTATAACCTAACCTAAACCTATACTTATAACCTAAAACTATTCTCAAATCCCAAAACCTATAACCTAAACCCGAATCCAAACCTGAGCCCGAACCCGAATTCCTAAACCTTAACCAAAACATATAACCTATAACTTAAGCCTATACCTAAACCTAAAACCTTACTTATAACCTAAAACTATTCTCAAATCCTTAAACCTTAACCTATAACCTAACATAAACCTATACTTGTAACCTAAAACTATTCTCAAATCCCAAAACCTATAACCTAAACCCGAATCCAAACCCGAACCCGAACCCGATTTTGTAAACCTTAACCTAAACATATAACCTATAACCAATAACCTAAGCCTATAACTTAAACCTAAAGATAAACCTATAACCTAATCCTAAACCTATAACCTAAACTCAAATCCCTAAACCTAAACCAAATTCTATGTCCTAAAACCTAAATGTATTCTCAAATCTCTAAACCTAAACCTACAACTAATCCTAATCTCAACTCCCTAACCTAAACCTAAACCTAAACTTGAAAACCCAAACCTAAAACCTGATCCTGAACCCGAACCCGATTTCCTAAACCTAAACCTTAACCTATTCTCAATTCCCTAAACCTATAGCTTATAACCTAAACCTAAACCATAACCTAAGCCTAAACCTAAACCTATAACCTTAACCTAAACCAAATCCTATGACCTAAAACCTAAATGTATTCTCAAATCTCTAAACCTAAACCTACACCTAATCCTAATCTCAACTCCTTAACCTAAACCTAAACCTAAACTTGAAAACCCAAACCTATAAGCTAAACCCGAACCCAAACCCAAGCCCGAATTCCTAAACCTTAACCTAAACATATAACTTATAACCTATAACTTAAGCCTATACCTAAACCTAAAACCTTACTTATAACTTAAAACTATTCTCAAATCCTTAAACCTTAACCTATAACCTAACTTAAACCTATACTTATAACCTAAAACTATTCTCAAATCCCAAAACCTATAACCTAAACCCGAATACAAACCCCAACCAGAACCCGAGTTCCTAAACCTTAACCTAAACATATAACCTATAACCTATAACTTAAGCCTATACCTAAACCTAAAACCTTACTTATAACCTAAAACTATTCTCAAATCCTTAAACGTTAACCTATAGCCTAACCTAAACCTATACTTGTAACCTAAAACTATTCTAAAATCCCAAAACCTATAACCTAAACCCGAATCCAAACCCGATTTCGTAAACCATAACCTAAACATATAACCTATAACCTATAACCTAAGCCTATAACTTAAACATAAAGCTAAAATCTATAACCTAATCCTAAACCTATAACCTAAAATCAAATCCCTTAACCTAAACCAAATCCTATGACCTAAAACCTAAATGTATTATGAAATCTCTAAACCTAAACCTATAACTAATCCTAATCTTAACTCCTTAACCTAAACCTAAACCTAAACTTGAAACCCAAACCAAAACCCGATCCCGAACCCGAACCCGATTTCCTAAACTTAAACCTTAACCTATTCTCAATTCCCTAACCTATAGCTTATAACCTAAACCTGAACCATAACCTAAACCTAAACCTAAACTTATAACCTTAACCTAAACCAAATCCTATGACCTAAAACATAAATGTATTCTCAAATCTCTAAACATAAACCTACAGCTAATCCTAATCTCAACTCCCTAACCTAAACCTAAACCTAAACTTGAAAACAAGAACCTAAACCCGATCCCGAACCCGAACCCGATTTCCTAAACCTATACCTTAACCTATTCTCAATTCCCTAAACCTATAGCTTATAACCTAAACCTAAATCTAAACCTAAACCTTAACCTACACCTATAACCTTAACCTAAACCAAATCCTATGACCTAAAATCTAAATGTATTCTCAAATCTCTAAACATAAACCTACACCTAACCCTAATCTCAACTCCCTAACCTAAACCTAAACCTAAACTTGAAAACTCAAACCTAAACCCGATCCCGAACTCGAACCTTATTTCCTAAACCTATACCTTAACCTATTCTCAATTCCCTAAACCTATAGCTTATAACCTAAACCTAAACCGTAACCTAAATCTAAACCTAAACCTTCACCTACACCTATAACCTTAACCTAAACTAAATCCTATGACCTAAAACCTAAATGTATTCTCAAATCTCTAAACCTAAACCTACACCTAATCCTAATCTCAACTCCCTAACCTAAACCTAAACCTAAATTTGAAACCCAAACCTAACCCGATCCCGAAACCCGAACCCGAACCCGATTTGTTAAACCTATACCTTAACTTATTGTCAATTCCCTAAACCTATAGCTTATAACCTTAACCTAAACCTAAAGCTAAAGCTAAACCTTAACCTAAACCTATAACCTTAACCTAAACCAAATCCTATGACATAATACCTAAATGTAATCTCAAATCCCTAAACCTAAACCTACACCTAATCCTAATCTCAACTCCCTGACCTAAACCTAAACGTAAACACGATCCCGAACCCGAACCCGATTTTCTAAACCTATACCTTAACCTATTCTCAATTCTCTAAACCTATAGCTTATAACCTAAATCTAAACCTTAACCTAAACCTAAACCTTAACCAAAACCTATGACTTAAAACCTAAATGTATTCTGAAATCTCTAAACCTAAACCTACACCTAATCTTAATCTCAACTCCCTAACCTAACCTAAACCTAACTTGAAAAACCCAAACCTAAACCCGATCCCGAACTCGAAACCCGATTTCCTAAACCTAAACCTTAACCTATTCTCAATTCCCTAAACCTGACCTATAAACTAATCTAACCTAAACCAAACCTATAAACCTACACTTATAACCTAAACCTAAACCTATAACCTAAACCTAAGCCTAAAACTAAACCTATGACCTAAAACCTAAATGTATTCTCAAATCCCTAAACCTAAACCTACACCTAATCCTAATCTCAACTCCCTAACCTACACCTAAACAAAACCTAAACCTAAACCCGATCCCGAACCCGATTTCCTAAACCTAAACCTTAACCTATTCTCAATTCCCTAAACCTATAGCTTATAACCTAAACCTTAACCTAAATCTAAACGTAAACCTTAACCTAAACCTATAACCTTAACCTAAACCAAATCCTATGACCTAAAACCTAAATGTATTTTCAAATCACTAAACCTAAACCTACACCTAATCCTAATCTCAACTCCCTAACCTAAAACTAAACCTAACTGGAAAACCCAAACCTAAACCCGATCCCGAACCCGAAACCGATTTCCTAAACCTAAACCTTAACCTATTCAAAAAATTCTAAACCTAAACCTGCACCAATCCTAATCTCAACTTCCTAACCTAAACCTAAACCTAACTTGAAAAACCCAAACCTAAACCCGATCCCGAACCTGAACCCGATTTCCTAAACCTAAACCTTCACCTATTCTCAATTCCCTAAACATTAACCTATAACCTAACCTAAACCTAAACCTATAACCCACACTTATAACCTAAACCTAAACCTATAACCTAAACCTAAGCCTAAACCTAAACCTATGACCTAAAACCTAAATGTATTCTCATGTTCCCTAAACCTAAACCTACACCTAATCCTAATCTCAACTCCCTAACCTAAACCTAACTTGAAAATCCAAACCTAAACCCGATCCCGAACCCGAACACGAACCCGATTTCCGAAACATAAACCTTAACCTATTCTCAATTCCCTAAACCTTAACCTATAACCTAACCTAAACCTATAACCTACACTTATAACCTAAACCTATATCCTAAACCTAAGCCTAAAACCTAAACCTATAACCTAAAACCTACATGTATTCTTAAATCCCTAAACCTAAACCTACACCTAATCCTAATCTCAACTCCCTAACCTAAACCTAAACCTAAACTTGAAAACCCAAACCTAAACCCGATCCCGAACCCGAACCCAATTTCCTAAACCTAAACCTTAACCTATTCTCAATTCCCTAAACCCTATTTTCAATTCCCTAAACCTATAGCTTATAACCTAAACCTAAACCTAAACCTTAACCTAAACCTATAACCTTAACCTAAACCAAATCCTATGACCTAAAACCTAAATGTATTCTCAAATTTCTAAACCTAAACCTACACCTAATCCTAATCTCAACTCCCTAACCTAAACCTAAACCTAAACTTGAAAACCCAAACCTAAACCCAATCCCGAACCCGAACCCGATTTCCTAAACCTATACCTTAACCTATTCTCAATTCCCTAAAACTATAGCTTATAACCTTAACCTAAACCTAAACCTTAACCTAAACCTAAACCAAATCTTATGACCTAATACCTAAATGTATTCTCAAATCCCTAAACCTAAACCTACACCTAATCCTAATCTCAACTCCCTAACCTAAACCTAAACTTGAAAACCCAAACCTAAACGCGATCCCGAACCCGAACCCGATTTCCTAAAGCTATACCTTAATCTATTCTCAATTCTCTAAACCTATAGCTTATAACCTAAACCGAACCTAAACCTAAACCTTAACCTAAACAAAACCTAGGACCTAATACCGAAACATATTCTCAAAATCTAAAAACCGAAATCTACACCTAATCCTAATCTCAACTCCCTCACCTAACCTAAACCTAAACTTGAAAACCCGAACCTAAACCCGATCCCGAACCCGAACCCGATTTCAAAAACCTAAACCTTAACCTATTCTCAAATCCCTAAACCTAAACCTACACCTAATCCTAATATCAACTCCGAACCTAAACCTAAACCTAACTTGAAAACCCAAACCTAAACCCGATCCCGAACCTGAAACTGATTTCCTAAACCTAAACTTAACCTTATCTCAATTCCTTAAACCTAACCATAACCTATCTAAACCTAAACCTATAACCTACACTTATAACCTAAACCTAAACCTATAACCTAAACCTAAGCCTAAACCTAAACCTATGACCTAAAACCTAAATGTATTCTCAAATCCCTAAAACCTAAACCTACACCTAATCCTAATCTCAACTCCCTAACCTAAACCTAAACCTAAACTTGAAAACCCAACCTAAACCCGATCCCGAACCCGAACCCGATTTCCTAAACCTAAACCTTAACCAATTCTCAATTCCCTAAGGCTATAGCTTATAAACCTAACCTAAACCTAAACCTATAACCTTAACCTAAACCAAAACCTATGACCTTAAACCTAAATGTATTCTTAAATCTCTAAACCTAAACCTACACCTAATCCTAATCTCAATCCCTAACCTAAAACCTAAATCTAAACTGAAAACCCCAAACCTAAAAACCGATCCCGAACCCAAACCCGATTTTCTAAACCTAAACCTCAACCTATTTTCAAATCCCTAAACCTAAACCTACACCTAATCTAATCTAAACTCCCTAACCTAAACCTAAACCTAAACTTGAAAACTCAAACCTAAACCGACCCGAACCCGAACCCGAATTCCTAAAACCTAACCTTCAAATTCCTAAATCTAAACCTTCACCTAATCCTAATCTCAACTCCCTAACCTAAACCTAACTGGAATACCCAAACCCGATCCCGAACCCGAACCCGATTTCCTAAACTTAAACCTTAACCTTTTCTCAATTCCCTAAACCTTAACCTATAACCTAACTTAAACCTAAACCTATAACCTACACTTATAAGCTAAACCTAAACCTGTAACGTAAACCTAAGCCTAAAACCTAAACCTTAACCTAAACCTTAACATATAACCTAAAACCTAAACCTAAACCTAAAACCTAAATGTATTCTCAAATCCCTAAACCTAAACCTACACCTAATCCTAATATCAACTCCCTAACCTAAACCTTAACCTAAACTTGAAAACCCAAACCTAAACCCGAATCCGAACCCGTTTTCCTAAACCTAAACCTTAACCTATTCTCAATTCCCTAAACCTTAACCTATAACCTAACCTAAACCTAAACCTATAACCTAAACCTAAGCCTATAACCTAAACCTAAAACCGAAATGTATTCTCAAATCCTTAAAACCTAAACCCAATCCTAATCTCAACTCCCTAACCTAAACTTAAACCTAAACTTGAAAACCCAAACCTAAACCTGATCCCGAACTCGAAACTGATTTCCTAAACCTAAACCTAACCTATTCTCAATTCCCTAAAGCTATAACCTATATGCTATAACCTATAACCTAAACCTAAACCTTAACCTAAACCTATAACCTAAACCTTAACCAAAACCTATAACCTATAACATAAACTTATAACCTATACCCAACCTTAACCTAAAACCTAAAACCTAAACCTAAACTTAAACCTAAAACCTAAAACCTAAAACCTAAACCTAAACACCTAAAAACTAAATGTATTCTCAAATCCCTAAACTGGACCTACCCTAATCCTAATCTCAACTCCCTAACCTAAACCTAAACTTGAAAAACCCAAACCTAAACCCAATCCCGAAACCGAAACCGATTGCCGATAATGTAATATAATGTAGTCCAATCACATGACAACAAACAAGAATGTATCCCTTTTAACACTTGCCCCTTTTTTACAAAGCTTTAATTTTTGTTGTTGTTTCTATTAATTGAAAAAACTTTTTTGCATTATTTGCTCGTATTAGTTTTATGTTTAATGATCAGCTTTATTTTAAAAAAGTGCCCACTTTTTTTAGAAGAAGTTTCTGCAATTCTTTATGATTTTAAATTATAATGTTTTGTTAGTTGAATATTTTTTTATTAGATGAAAGACAAAAAGAAAATTGTTACTGATTTTTTTCCTTTTTTATTTTTATTTTTTTTACTTGTGATGTTAAACTTATATGTATTATGTGTGGATGAATATAATGTGGATAAGATTGTTTGTGTTTGGATGGATGTAGTTTATGTTTGGATGGATTTACATAGTTTGGGTTTAGATGGATGTGAATGTGAATATGATGAAATATATTGTATAACAGGTGTATATCAGAAAGAATACGATGAAATATATTGTAACAGGTCAAATTTGAAAATGTCCTTTAAGGGTCATAAGAGACGGCTGATAGCAGTCCTTTTAAAGGATGGACCATGACCGTCCTTTTAAAAGATGGTCCATAACCATCCTTTGAAGGGTCATAAGAGACGGTTCATAGCAGTCCTTTTTAAGGACGGTCCATGACCGTCCTTTGAAGGCTCATAAGAGACGGTTCATAGCAGTCCTTTTTAAGGACAGTTCATGACCGTCTTTTAAAAGGACGGTCCATGGCCGTCCTTTGAAGGCTCATAAGAGACTGTCGATGACAGTCCTTTTTTCGTTAATAAGAATGACGGTTTTCAACCGTCCTTTAAGTAATAGGATAAGTAAAAAATTGACAGCTCATGTGACGGTCCATGACCGTCCTTTTTGGTCATTTGAGACGGTTTTGGACCGTCCTTTTCGGTCCAACTTCTTCCTATCACTATCAGTCATATCCATTGCCTTTACGGATATACTTAGAATTGGAGAATATAAGCCCATGCATTAAAGCAAGTCCTCCATCTTAGCCTTCCATTTTGTCCAGTTAGAACCATTGAGGCTAATCATTCTTGATGAGCGACCTTCCATAATTCAGATTTGATCCCACTCCGTTCAACCTCGCTCTGATACCACTTTGTTAGGGGGCCCTTACACAAAACCTTAGGATCTAGCCTCCCAAAATAAATTGGAATTATGGGATAATAAAGCAATGAAACAAATCAAAGCATAAACCACACCACACAAGAGATTTTTACGTGAAAAACCCTCAAAGAGGTAAAAACCACGGGACCTCGTCCAGATCAACAATCCACTATGAAGTAGAATGTTACAACCTTCTTCACTCACGCAAGAGTGGATAAACAATAAGAGAATAAAAGAAAAATAGAGAGATCTCACCGATCATGAGGTCGTAGAAGCGCTGAGATATCAAGTGCACAGTAGATCACCTCTACGAGCAGAACCTCCCTTTCAGAAGCTTCCTCTCTCTCTCTCTCTTTTCTATTTCTCTCTTTCTCTTTTTCTCCCTCTTCCTCTTTTTTTTTTTCTCTCTCACCTTAGACGTGAGAACCCCTTAAAATAGAATATCCTAATCCAGTTTTGGAACCCCTTAAATAGAGAACCGGATGAATTAAACTCAAATAAAGAAACTGCGCATAAGCAGAGGAATTAGACTCAAATAAGAAAACTGCGCATAAGCGGAGGACTTAGAGCCAAAAAAAGAAACTGCGCTACCTCTCCTCTGAACTGAGGAGGAAAACCCCATCAACTTCATTTTTTACTTAGTTGGGTCCTAGCACCAACTTGAAGGAAGAGTGTTAAGAAGGATTTAATTTTGACATATTCCCCATCTATAATATCTTTTCTTATTAGGGTCAAATAGAAACAAGAAAAAATAATTAAAAAAAAAACAATTCAATCCAAAAATTCGTTACCCCATTTATATTTTTTTTTCAGTATACTTTATTGGCCCCAAACAACAAAAATATTACTATATTTCACTAGGCATCCCCAGCCATGAAGATGAAGTGACCCAATTGTTGCGGTAGCCACACATAAGGGGAGCCCTACGAAATGGTTGGGGAAGTAAGACGGCCTTACACGATGCTAAGTCGTCAGCCATTTGTGGCTATATGTGGTCGTCGTCTTCTTCATACCTGCCTCATTTGTAATTAGAATAATATAATAAATAAATAAATAAATAAAAATACTGGGGGATTTTTCTAGCTACCTTCCAAGTGGCGTTAGGATCAGACATGTTTGCCGGCCCCACATGCTTGCCCCCAAATGAGCTCTTTTACATGCAGCACATGTGTAAACCTGACAAATTTAGGGCATGTGAATGAAGAATCAGGTGGCGAGATAACCCATGTTAGAAAGTTAATTAAACTATCCACTTATCGGATTATCCACTCTTTCCGTTTAAATTGTCAACGGTCCTCATGCAACATAGATGTATGGTTTTCTGATTAGTGGGCCATCGTGATTTTTGGACATGGTCATCTCCATGGTGGGGGATAACTGGTTGCGTGTAATGTTTGTAATGGTACATGTTAAGCGTGTGGTTGGAAACCCATCGCTTCCCCCGATAACAGGACACCTAGATGGGAGCTGGCAACCCGGTGCGCAATAAACGATCCAGGGCTGCTGGATGGGAGACTCTTTGTCGGCAATCTTGATTTCAACATTTCGGTGGAGGAAGTCAGGCGGAGGTTTGGGACAATTTGGGGAAATATTAGACATCTACATCCCCAGCTTTGCGGTCACAGGAGGAGAAGGGCTATGGCTTCGTCCATTTAAGAAGAAGGAGATGCCATTTCAGCAAGGGAGATGCTCATGATCGGTTTCTCTCCAGAAGGTGCATGGTGGTGAACGACGCAATCCAGCGTGTACGACCCTCTTCTCCTCACCCACCTGCTCCGATAAAGGTACGAATCTAATCCCCTCATCCCTGAACAGAACGAAGATCGAAATCCGCAAACCTCTCGATGATAGGTTGCATGTTCCCACCCTCCTCACGAAATCGTTTGCTGAGGTGCTCAAACCCCCTCTACCTCCCAAGCTATCCGAAGCCATAGTAGTTTCCAAGTGGATTTCGGATAAGGGAAGGATCTCCCTCAACCATGCCCTGATGGAGAAGTTTACTGCCAGGATGATGCTACTATAGACCTACTGGAGGGGATTTCGATCCTCTAGATTCAGCAAAACGCGTCTGGAGATTTTCTGCTTGTCAGCCACGGGGATATCTAATCAAGTTTGAAGCCAAGGAGGATCTTATAGCCTTCTCAGGGATAAAACTCCTGCCGAACAAATTGCGCCTAATCAACGCGAGAAACTGGAGTCCGAACCTCTCTGATTCCAGGCAGGGGCTCTTGGATTCGAATGGAAGGAATCCCCATTCATGCCTGGAGTGAGCACACAATTGGTCAAATTGCCAGAGCAGCTGGGGTCAGTGTTGAAGCTCGATAAATGCTCGATTGATGCCCGAACCGGTGGTTTGCAAGGGCCTTGATCCTTCCTCACCAGGAACGCCCCACCTTTTAGAAATTACTCTGTTGGTTGATGGTAGACCACACCAGATCTTTGTCTCAGTAGAAATGAGCGGCCATTCTCTCGGTAACCATCAAGGCTCAGGACGCACCCTGTCAAACCTCAAGAATCACCAAACAATGGGTTACTAGGGCATTTGCCGAACAATTGTTACTCAGTCACGACTCAAGACAAGGAAACAACTGCCCCAAGGAAGCAGCCACTCTGTCGATCTGCCCCTCCCAATCTCCAACAGAGGCTCGCCCCCCCAAATCATACCTAAAACCCAACAGCTCCGGAGGTGAGCTATTAACCACACCTTTCCCCTAGCCCTATCCAAGGGTCTTTCTAATGTCAGGATCACCAGACTCTTGACATGCCAAACCAGCCTACCATGACATGCCTCCAATCCTCCCCTCCTATTGATAACCTAATCAGTCAAACTCCCTGCCCATTCCCCTTGCCTCATGCAGCTACAACCTC
>JAJHSJ010002820.1:0-47825 GCA_021015155.1 Magnolia officinalis
GTGGAACATTAATTGTCACTTTGTCTAATGGAACCCCGTTACTTTGTCCAATAATCACGTCGCTTTGTCTATTAGAACATTGCACTTTGTCTAGCACTCCTTTCACTTTATCTGGTGAAATCCCGTCACTGTCCAGCAACCTCATCGCTCTCTGTCTAGTATAAACCCGTCACTTGATACAGTAGAACTTTGTCACTTTGTCCTACTACATAGTCTCTTTGTCTAGTAAAACCTCATCACTTTGTCTAGTGAACCTCGTCACTTCGTCTAAGAACCTCGTCACTTTGTCCAGCAACCTCATCACTCTGTCTAGTGGAACCCAGTCACTTTGTCTTCCAGCCTCGTCACTTCGTTTAGTGGAACCAAGTCACTTTGTCCAGCAACCCATCACTTTTTCCGAGAATCTATAACTTTGTCTAATAGAATCCTATTTGCTTTGTCTCGTTTAACCTTCTTACTTTGTTTAGTGGAATCATGTTGTTTTGTCGAGTAACCTCGTCACTTTATTTAGTATAACTTTATCACTTCGTCTAATAACTCCGTCACTTTGTCTAATGACTAACAAAAAATTATTGACAATAGATTGTCTATATTGTTGGTGGCCCCACATGATTTAAGGCCCACATTGAATTGTCTTATTACAATGAAAACTATTCATTATATATTGTTCCTGAAAACTATGTTTAATTATCTTGATGTTTGGTAAATATTGTTGTACCTCACTGGGATAGTCATTGACGCTATCAAACCATATTCAGTGTGCAAGAGACGCAGATGATGGGCATGTTGGTGTTCAATCGGGTTTCGGGAACCGAGGTGTTACAGACATGATTATTGGTCTAGGGTTTGATTAGACAAAGTGACAATGTTCCACTAGATAAAGTGATGGGGTTGCTAGACAGATTGATAGGATTTCGCTTGATAAAATGATGAGTTTTCGAATAAATTAACTAACTTGGTTCTACTAGACAAATTGACAATGTTATTCCGCAAGTGATAGGATTTCACTAGATACAGTGGCGGCCTGTCCAATAAAATGACGGGGTTTTAATAGATAAAGTGACGGGTTCATTTGACAAAGTGATATGGTTCCATTAGACAAAATAATGGGGTTCCATTAGATAAGCTAATGTGTCCATTTTATATAATCATCATGGTGGGTCCTATAAGTTTCAAGGGTGAATTGTCTTTCTTCCAAATATTTTATTTGGTGTGGCTCACATGAATCTCATATTAACCTAATTTTTTTGGGTTCGGGCCTAAATGATTACGCATCTAATTGCCAGAGTAGATTTTGCATACATATCATGGTGGACCCCTGCCACAAGTTCAATCCCTCATATTCTCCAATTGTAAAGAGAGTTTATATTTGTGTTTTTATTTCATCCGGGCCGTGTGAACTTATCAACAACATATTAGATGACAAATAAACATTACGGTGGACAATGAAGTTTTCAATGGTCGGCATTCAATGACCATTGTTTCCTATAATGTGGTCCACTTGAGATTTGTATTTACTTCATTTTTTGTACAATTCTATAAAATAATATGAGAAAATGGATGGATGGGGTAGATATACAACGCATAGATTAAGGTGGGCCCACGGTGAAGATCCTACGGACATCACTCATCCTGGGTCGCAGCTATATTCTTTGCTAATCAGGTAGATTATATATATATATATATATATATATATATATATATATATATATATATATATATATATATATATAATATATATATATATATAATCTTATAAAATTATTGTGAGATGACGTGGCCTAATTAAATTTCAGAAGAAAGAAATTGGAGGCTGATTAGCTACCAACAAGTTAAATAGCTAGACTCGCTACTAAAGTGACGCCACCAAGTTTTGTGGGGCCCGCCATGATGTATGTGTTGTATCCACACTGTCCATCCATTTGGATAGATCATTGTAGGGCATGATCAAAAAAATGAGGCAGATCTAACGCTGGAGTGGACCCTACCACAGAAAACAGTGAGGAGAGTGACGTCCACCGTTGAAGCCTTCTTAAGGTCCACCGTGATTTTATTTGAGATCCAACCTCTTCGTAACTAACACAGACATTTAAGAAGGGAAAACACAAATCAGCTTGATCGAAAACTTTTGTGGCCCTTAGAAGTATTTAATGGTGGGCGTGACTCTCTCCACTGTTTTCTGTAGTGGGGTCCACTCGAGTTTTGGATCTAATTCATTCTTTGGCTCATGACTTAAAATGATATCTCCAAATGGATGGATGGTGTGGATACAAAACATACTCATAGGGGACCCACATAAATAGGTGACATCACTTCAGTAGCGAGTCTCACTACTCAACGTGTGCGCTTAATCCCAAATGAAAAGGAAGCGGATTGGCTACTCCCCCTACCAGTAGCTCGGTGGTGGTGATCGGTGCTCTGTGGGCCCCACCATGATGTATGTGTTTCATCCATTCCATTAATCTATTTTTACATATAATTTTAGGGCTTGATCCCAAAAATGAGAGGGATATAAATCTCATATAGACCACACCACAGGAAAACAATGGCGATTGGATACCCATCATTAAAGTCCTCTTAAGGCCCACTGTACTGTTTATTTGACATCCAATTCGTTGATTTAGTCATAAAGACCCTGATGAAGGGAAAAAACAAAGATCGGCTTGATCCAAAACTTTTATGGCCCCCAAAAAGTTTTTAATGGTCGACGTTCATTCAACACTGTTTCATGTAATGTAGTCCACTTGAGATTGGGGTATACCTCATTTCTGGTCTCATACCATAAAATGATCTAGAAAAATAGATGGACGGCATGGATGAAACACATACATCTTGGTGGGCCCACATAGCACCGAGTGGCAGGGGAGTAGCCAATCCATTTCCAATGGAACCGTCTATTAGACGCGGATTCATGGGCAAAGCCTTTTTGCAGGAAGTTCCAGCGCTGGGATGTAAGGTGGGGTCCACCGTGATGTTTATAAGAAATCCAATCCATTCATCCATTTTTAGAGCTCATTTTAGGACACATAACAAAAAATTAGGATGATCGAAAACTCAAATGGGTCATATAAGATGAAACGGTGGAGAAAGAAATTCCTACCGTTGAACCTTCCTAGGCGTCTTGATGTTTATATGCCATCCAAACCGTTTATAAGGTCATTTTTACTGGAATGAAGTGAAAACACCAAAAAAATAGACCAATACAAAACTTTTGTGGCCATATAAATATTTCAATGGTGGTCACTAAATCTCCACTGTTTCCTCTCGTGTGGGCCATTTGAGTTTTGTATACACCTTAGTTTTGGTATAATGTCCTAAAATGATAATTAAAAAAGGATGAACGGGTTAGATTTATCACAAACGTCGCAGTGGCCCCATCCAGAATCCTTGTGTAGGAGCTTACTGCAAAAGGCTTTGGCGGGAAATTCGCATCTCTGTGTATAACGTCTCCGTTATACTTCTTTTAAATGTAATTTTTTTAATATATTAAAAAAAAAACTGGTGATGTGGCACCTACAATGACGTGGACCAATGAAAACGCTGGAGTCAGGGAGTTCCTGACTCCAGGAAACACCGGATCCGCATTCCTTTAGAAATTGCTAACGGTATGATTGGATATGTGAAAGGGATTTTGACCATACCGACATCAGTGTCTGGTCAATTTCTCGAAAGTGGTTCGGTCTTCCAAAGATTCCGATGGTAGACTTATGACATGCTTGAGAAGTTTTTTTAGACCAAATTTCTCTTGTTCTTCGCTCACTAGTTGTATGGTTTTTAGTGAATAAGAAGTTACATCGGAGAAAGTGATGTGGACGGAAGCCTTTTTGGGCATGGGCAAGGCCCAACTCGTGGGACCCACATTGATGTATGTATATAATCCATGTCGCCCATCCTTTTTGCTGTGTCATTTTAGGGCTAGGGCTCAAATATCAGCTTGATCAAGAGCTCGTGTGGGCCACATAATAGCAACTAATGGTGACAATGACACCCACTATTGAAACTTTTCAGGCTTATTGTGATGTTTGTTAGAAGCGGACACTGCCCAAGTTAGGACTTTTTGGCCCCACGACGAGCTGGCCGATAAGGTGGACGGAACAGATCACCCCATTTGGGCCTCGACTCCTATTATTTAAAAATAACCAAGTTATTAATTAGATCAACCTGGCAACCACGACCCTTACCACATTACAACCACAACCCCTTAACATGTGATATGGGTATGGGTCGTGGTTGTCATGTTATATGGGTCGAGGTTGTCATGTGACGTGTGGAGTTCGTGGTTATAATGTAATAATGGTCGAGGTTATCATGTTATAAGGGTAGTGGGTCATGTCGTGATTTATGTGTCGAATCTAATCCGTTCATTGGATTTAGAATTTAATTTAATGTCAAAGGCTAAAAAACGAGTTACATCCAAAAAAATTAATGGTCCCCAAAAGGTTTTCAATTTCACTGCTTTCTATGGTATATGGTCCACATGAGCCTTTGATATGCCTCATTTTTGGGCTCATTCATTAAAATGATCTTTCAAAATGAATGAACGGCCTGGATAAAATATATACATCATAGTGGGCCCAATAAGACCATCTATCATATGTTGGTAGGGTAACTGGACCTTATGTAGAAATGGATGGTCTTATTGGACCTATGTCCAATGCGCTTGAGCAGGCCCCATCCGACTGTACGACCTCTCGCGTACTGTGGGACGTAACCACGCTTGAATAAAATGGAGTACCTCCACCACTGACTACCAGACCAGCTCGTAGGACCCACAAATTGATCGATGGACTTTTGGCCTATGTTGAGTCAGCAATTTGTGGGCAGTTTTCGACCTATAAAATGCATTTCTTAGAAATCTGAACCGTCCATTTGGTGTGTCCCATTGAGACCTTTGATACTATTAGTCATGTATCTAGAACGAATAGCACTGAGATCTTGGATGATCAATATCATATATTGGTACACATGCGTTCTCACTTCAGAAATATTGCCTGCCTTACGTGACCTAGTTTTGGGAGTGTCATGGCTCTCTTTTGGGAGATCTAGACCTTCCATAATGTCCAACACTTCCAGGCCTTTGAAACTTGGGGTTGTGCCTCCATGGATCTTGACATGGACAACATCTCATTATTAACCATTTCTTGAGTGGGTCATATCTCTTAATCTGTTAGACGGATTTGGACAAAACTTGGTTTGAAGAATATATAGGTTTCTTCATACACTCTCCTCTTCGAGATGTTCTGATTGGATTGGATAATGAATACTCAGATCTAATCAGATGAGATTGTAGCCATTTGATCTTTATTTTGACAAATTCAATTTAATTCATATCAGATTGGATTGAAGTTTTCTTCCAAGACCAATGGACCCCCATTGAAGTACACATCAGACGGTTCAAAATGACTAGATGATGGCCCGATACGAAGATCTGTGTTGTGAATGCCTAGGCCCATCACGCGACGAGATCCTAGTGGCTTGTTTTTGAGGTTTGATTAGTTTTTCGAGATGGTTTTGATTATGTTTATTGTCTACTTTTTTTAAATCCATCACGGTTATCCTTGATTGGATGTCCACAAGTGTAGGATGTGTGGGGCACATCCCCTGTTAGTGAATGGTGGCACCACCTGTTCTATATGGTCTTCATTGTGTGAGTGTAGGTGTACGTGCACTTATTTAGATTGTCGTAACTTCCTAATTTTCGTTATCTTAGATTTCCAAAAACTTTGAAAATTTTCGCTATAATTAGCTTATGTTGTCATAATTTATATACGTAGGCGGCACCATTAAAGAATCACACAAATCAGGTTAATTAACCATAGGAAGCTAACAAATTCGACCGGTAACGTAAATATCGAGTATAGCCTCGTGCTTTATTCATATGGGGTCCTAAATCAAGCCGACCTATCACCGAATAATCAAGATAGTTATAACTAAATGAAGACCTACTTAAAGTCGAGACAACTAGGGGTCATATCTAATTAACAAACCAAATTGACCTAGTTGCTCCTTTAGCCAAAGAACCAACGTTTTAGAGTGATTATGATTGAATCGCCATTTCTGCTAATTGTAAATAGACCACACTATGAACTTAGTTAATTCAGACCTTAATCATCAGCCACAAAAAATCTTGTTATCCAATTCATTCCAGAATTACTTCGATTTTCCGAACAAGCTTTACACTACTCGTTAGTGGGCCACTAAAACCGAGACTATAGAAAAATGTTCGTCTTAGTGGGCTTGACGTCCATCGCGGGTCATCGAGCTGAAATTGTGTCTCAAATCGCTCAACTTGGACTTGAAAGGTCAGTGTATGAGATATGTGAATATTCTTAAAATTAATCAGGAATTTAAGTTAATTATTTGTATCTAATCTCTGAAAGTTGTGGCTTTTGGACCGTTAGATCATGACCAAATTTAAGGCACCAAATTAAGTTAATACCCTACAAGTATCCATATAGCCGCATCCCCGATCAACCATATTAGTGACCATCGAACTGACTTCTGATCATATCCGTCGATTGGTGCATCCAAATGGTTGGTCGATCATATCCATATGTAAATCATCACTAGAGACAACTATTTTATAGTGTATATCGACCCTTACACCCCATAGTGGACCCCAAATATTAGAAACACACTTTCATAATATTAATATAATGAAAACCTAGCCCTTAGGGCTATTACACCATTTCTGATGCTATAAATAAGGCATTTTAGGGCAACCCTTACTCCCATTCGATTTTTGTCCAAGAGAAAGAGAGAAAGGAGAAGAGAGAGCAACTAAGGGAGAGATTAGTATCCTTCACCGAATCCTTCAATCAAAGCCCTAGCCTTGACCGTTTTCCTCTGCCAAGTCTACCCCACTCGTAATTGAGAGGTAAGAAATGAACCCTACTTTTCAACTTAGGTTTTTCTAGGTGGAATTGCATGAATCTCACCTAATTCCTTTGAATTTGGTGTAGGAATCGTTTTTTTTCCAAAATCTTAACCCTAAGAGCTCAAAAATAAAAAATTCCTTCTTAAAGTGCGGACCATTATTCATAGGTTGTCATTTATCAACCCTTGATGGTCTCAGTTAATGATTTGTTGTTTGTAAATAGCTAGGTGTACGCTAACATATCACTTTCGATTTGATAACAATATGTGTTCACTACAAGAAATTGGCCTTATATTGACGAACTTATTTCCAACGAAATTTATTTCGTCGGTAAATATGACTTTCCCTGACGAAATTATATTTCGTCGGTAAAAGATTCCCGCCACGACCAACTATGTTCCCGCCACCATTTACAACGACACCTGGAAACTTTTATCTACGATATTCTGTATCGTTGGTGAAAACGACACTACATATTATTTTTTCCACGATTATTTCGACGGTAAATTTATTTTTTTTTTTTCCGACGAACCAAATAGTTCGTTGGCAAAAGGTCCCTTGGTGTCCTCTGCAATGACGGAGAGACTATTTTTGCCGACTTTACACAAACACGTGAGTAAAGGAACTTTCCCCGACAAAATTATATTTCGTCAGCAAAAGATTCCCGCCACAACCAAATATTTTCCCGACAATTATTTCATCGGTAAATGTATTTTTTCCCAACGAACTATTTGGTTTGTCGGCAAAAGATCCCTTGGTGTCCTTTCCGATGCCTGAGAGGCTATTTTTGCCTACGTTATACAATTACCGACGAATAGCATCGTCGGTAAAGGAGCTTGGACAAAATGAACAGTGGACATATTATTTCACTTTGTGTGGTTGATCATGGATGTTGAGTTGTAATTTTTGTTTTTGGTGTAGCTAATAGGTATATTTAAAAACATATGTACGGAGTGGATGGGGTTGATAGAGCACAGGTGGGCCCAAATATTTTTGAATCTTTTACCGACGAATTGTGAAAACTATCACCGAAGAAAATGTTCGTCGGTAATAATGTTATGTTTTAAGTTGAAAAGTTACAGGCAACTCCCTCCCTCCGCAACTTCTCTGTCCCTCTTCCTCCCATTCTCTGCCTCTCCCTTAACTTCATCTCTCTCCATCCCTCTTTCTCGTTCTCCCTCCCTACATCTCTCTCCACCCCAACAATGCACACATACTATCTATATATCTTCGCTCCAACCAAACCGATCTACACATCGGCGGCCATTTCAGCAGCGAGGGGCCATTGCAGTAGGTATTTCTCTCCTCTTCTCTCCTCTCCTCTCTCTTCAACGTCGAATATCCAAACCCTAATTAGGGTTTTCCAATGGTGTATGTATTTGGGGATTTTCATTTTTTAATTCCTAATTAGGGTTTTCCGATGTTGCATGTTTTTGGGGATTTTCGTTTTTTAATTCCTAATTAGGGTTTTCCGATGTTGCATGTTTTTGGGGATTTTCGTTTTTTAATCCCTAATTAAGGTTTTGCATATTTAAATATCGAAATCCCTATTTAGGGGTATTCAAGTTCAAATCCCTAATTAGGGGTATTCAAGTTCAATCCCTAATTAAGGTTTTGCAAATCTCAGGTGGACCATACTATAAGAAACAATAGTGATAGAAAGTCCCACTGTTAAAAATCTTCCTAGGGCCATTCTGCAATGTTTATTTAACAGAAGGAGAAATATACTTGGATGAATGGAAAAAAACAAATATCAGCTCATAAAATTAGGGTTGTCAACAGGCTAGGCTGGGTAGGTCTTAGCCTGGATTTTGAACTATTTTTGGTCGGGCCTGCCCTATTCAAAATTCTGATTTCAGGACCAAGCTCGGCCCATTGACACCCCTAGCTAAAGTCACAAAACTCATGTGGCCCAATATAGGTCATTAATGTTCAATCACCATTGTTTCCTATGGTATGGTCCACCTGAGATTTGGATCTGCTTCATTATTGGGGTCATGCCCTAAAATGATCTAAAAAAATAGATGAACGACATGGATATAAAATGCATGCATCAAGGTGGGGCCCACAATATGGGCTACACCATCTTGGGTGAGGCCAGCTGCACCTAGTCCACTCTGCAACCTCCCAATCTTATTTTTCTCAGCTTCAATTGAGCTTTTCTAAGCCAACATATTTCTATAAAGTAAGTTAATGCACACACCACACATATGTCATCCATTAGTGGACCTTATGAGGTAGATTTTACCACACAGTTAATTAGCATGCTTAAATAGGTTTGAATTGATATACGGTGGCGTTGGATAGTTACTTATGCCTCAAGTAGCTTAGTTTATCTTGGTTTCTACTCATTAATCATATAAACAACATACTTATTACTTCCCTTCTCTTTCTGAGCATCTAGGGTTAGGGTTTTACGTTCTCCACAAAAGAAGTTAGGGTAAACATGCATACTTATCACTTCCCTTCTCTTTCTCCACAAAAGAAGTTAGGGTAAACAACATACAAATCTGTAAAAACTAGCCATGTGCCCAACATATACTAGACCAGGACTTGTAGCCCCTTCTTGTACTATCAACATCTTATTTATTTAGAGAGTTTTTGTCATGTTTATACCTTGGATGGTACAGTAAAAAAAAATCCAAAGCCAAGTATGTATATTTGTGTGCTCCTACAAATCACTTTACATTATTTTTCATACTTGCTCATTTTCATATTTACTTATATGGTTATCATTTTTGTACAATTTCACATATTATAAATAATAATACGAAGGAAGAAAATTTAAATAACTTCTTGGGAAGGAAAAGTTTTGAATCAAGATGAGAAATTGGGGCCGTCCATCAGAGATCTCTAAAATGTGCTCCACTCACTGACATGAGGGGCCCCTCATTGAATCACAACCATTGGGCAAATTGCTGACCATCCATTTAGAGTGCCCCCCATTTGGACCATTAAGATCGTCCTGTTGTTAAGATTTTAAGGTAATGATCATCTCGAATGTGGCCCACTAATAAATGGGTAGTATAGACAAAATGTAGGCATTGTGCCCCAACTTTTAAGATTGTCTGTGATTCTCAATAATCTTTCTTATTAGGTGATTATGTGTTGATTGTATTGGAAAAGGTCCAATCATGTGTGCCTCATATTTCTTCCCCTAGGCTTCTCAAGATATGATAAATCACATTCTATGGTTAAGCAGTTTAAACAAATGCAACGTTTTAATGGCTTTATGACTTAAGGACATGTTAGAGTACATTATAAAATAAATCTAACTCTTTTTTTTCTAACAAGCATTGACAACTACTATGGTTCTTGTTCATTAACTTGCACAACGGTTAAGAATGTAACCAATTAATCATTCATTGTGGGAATTTCTCTTATTACCTTTTGCTTAAAATGAGTTTCCCTTATATGGGAATTCATGTATGGATATGAAAGCAATTAATCATTCATTGTGGGAATTCCTCTTGTTGCCTTTTGCTTCAAATGAGTTTCCCTTCTTTGGGAATTCTTGTATGGATGTGAAATTTTCAGTTCATGTGTAACTCTTAACTACAGCAGTATAATTTTTGTTGTCAATAGGTAACACCTCAAGGAGCTAACACGTTTGGATTTGTTTGTAGTCAATCCATGCTTTAAAGCCCATAAGTGATTGAATGTGTTGTCAATAGGTAACACCTCAAGGAGCTAACACGTTTAATGAATGCTCACATGTTTGATAAAATGCCACTACCAGAAAATGGGGTAAAGGCTACGGATAAAAACCATAGCCATTAACCTACGGCTACAGTTTTAGTCCGTAGCATGTTTGTATTCGTAGCTACCTTTACAATAGGTCTACAACCTATGGCTACGGATTTCCTCTGTAGCGATATATTCCAATAGCTACAGATATAATTCGTAGCAACTATTTTTGTAGCGAAAGGTGTTTACAGCTACAGATAATATTTGTAGCTAAAAGTAGTGCTGGATTCGTAGCAATATGCGGAATTTAATAAAAGCTACAGTTGTCAGATTAAAAGCTACGGTTAATGATCTAGAAGGGAATGAGAAAATCGGGTTCAGACAGCAGATGGTAATTGAATGAATGAAGGATGGCCACATAATGCAAAACCTAAGAGAAAGGGAATGAGAAAATCAAGATAACTCAAAGATAACTGTGCATGCTCGCATTTCAATTGAAGAGTTACAAGTTACCTTTCCATTATGCTGCAGCTCGACTTACTGCAAATGCATTCACGGATGGGTGTGACCGGTCCCAGAGGCAAATGTGTGGACCCTATTGCCCTCAACCCAACTCAAAGATTTCATAGGATATCATGCATATATCACACCAACCTGACTATTGTAATAATCTGATCAGTAGACAAAGACTAAGTCATTGAAGAGACCAGTCACTAAACAGATACGTTGGAGTTTGAAGTAAAGGGTAGGCTCTTATCAGAGAGGATCTGCTTGTCTGATCAGATGGCAACGACGGATTTGTGAAATCCCTGCGAACAAAAAGTGAGTCTCAACAGCAGCAGCATTAAGCTGACAATCGATAAGGCCCCTTAAGTATAAAATTTTCAAGACAAGCTGAAATGGAGGATAAGGCCCCTTAAGTATAAAATTTTCAAGACAAGCTGAAATGGAGGAATCGATAAAGAATAATATTACCTTTACTTCTCTAAGATTCATACACTCCTCCCAAGAATAATATTTTCTCTTCATTTTCTTAATTGCAACCTGCCAAGAAAAAATCACAACCAGTTAAAATAGCAATCAAGTAAGCAGCTAAAAGAATTCTTTAATATGAGTAGGGACACTGCCTTGCATTTGAGAAGTTTGAAGGCACTTACCACCTCACCAGTTAGCTTGTTTACAGCTCGCCATACAGTTCCAAAGGTACCATCCCCAACTTCCTTAATTACCTTGTACCTATAACATCCAAATTATCTTAAATTAAATGGATAGGACAGTAACCTACATTACATTGTCACATATGTTCATACAGGACCAACTTACCTGTCCATTCTGATCTGCGAATGATTGAAACAGGCTTCCAAAACCGGTGGATCTTCTTATTTGAGTAGATAATGTGCAGAAGGATGAAATATCAGAGATTTCACCTGAACTTATGCTTCAAAAGAGGAACTTCTGAATACACTATAGGATATAAACCAGCTTTCCAGCCAATTCCACCATTACTTCAGATTCACAACTTGCGCCAACGCAAATTCAGACCATATTGATGGATGGGCTTCAAAGCCTTATTCACCAATAACTCTTGAAACAGAGCTCCAACACTGCAATCCTCTTTAGATGGTACAGTAGGTGTCACATTGCAATGCATGTTGCCACCAATCTCGCAACCGTTCAAAGAGAAGATTTTTGTGGCCACTGGAAAGATCTCTACAAATGACCATCAAAGTGATAAGGATTTTAACAGCATCAATTCATGTACCATACACCAAACTTCTTGAAAGCCGCAAGTTCTCTGATAACCTTTTGCGCTAACAACATACCGTTAGGACAAAGCCACAGAAGAGTAAAAGATACTATGTCTGCAAGGAATGTAAGCAATAGGAACATCTACTGCTAACTAAGTAAAAGAAAACCTTCATCCATTAATTTGAAGACTTTAACCCTGGAAATTTTAAAAGAAATAGAAATACCAAAAGTGAAGTTAGTGTTCCATGGAAAGAAATCT
The DNA here is from genome assembly GCA_021015155.1 of Magnolia officinalis. Classification (NCBI taxonomy): domain Eukaryota; kingdom Viridiplantae; phylum Streptophyta; class Magnoliopsida; order Magnoliales; family Magnoliaceae; genus Magnolia; species Magnolia officinalis. Next base: position 12,573 of record JAJHSJ010002820.1, read on the forward strand.
CATCATCAGAGAATGTACAATCCAAAGAAGCACATAAATCTAAACCATACCCCACAAAATGTTTCCACAAGATCAAGCTCCTTCAACCTTAAGCTGACTTCAAGTGAAATTTGTGTTGGTAATACACTGTTAAAGGATAGATTGTCAGAGCAGGTTGAGAGTAGAGAAATTGTTCTCGAAAAAAAAAAAAACAAGACGGAAGGATTACTTGTAAAGGGGCAATATAGATCCAACACCGGTTTCAGGATTATTTCGCATCAGGCCTTCTGTAATGGCCATGCTGAAATGGAGGAATCAATAAAGAATTCCTAAAATAAACAAATACTCCGATAAAAAGAGGAATGCTAATGTGCAGCTTGCATCATAGCTTCGTACATGTGGCAAACATTCGTGCTGATCAGAACTGTGGGTCTCATGGGCTGCCTCATGAATAGGCTATAGGTGAAAAACCCTATAGCCCATTCATGATGGGTCCCAAAGAACTTGATGATGTCAATACATCAACCTGGTGCGTGGTACACCTGACAATCCATTTCTTTATCTTTTGTGTCAGCGATTGTTGTACTGACTTACTCAGTATGAAGCGGATTGGCTGGTGTACCTCACACTAGCCATATAGCTGTTGTATTGATGTCAGCAAGTTCCATGGGTCTGATCATGAGGTATGTGTTATATTCAAACCGTCCATCCATTTGACGAGCTCGTCTCAAGGTTTTAAACGAAAAATAATACAGAACTAACAAACAAGTGGACCACACTGCAAAAAAGCAGTGAAGGATTGAACGTTTACCATTGAAACCCTTTTTGGGTCACAGAAGTTTTGGATCAATATGAAATTTGTTTTTCCTCTTCATTCAAGTGTTTGTCACCTTATGAACAGATTGGATGGAAAATAAACGTTATGGTGGGCCCTAAGAATTTTTTAATGGTGAAAATCATTATCTCCGCTGTTAGCCCGGACACAACACTTGAATCATTATCTACCATCCAACCCACCTAAAATTGAAGAGTGATGCTACAGCAATCAGCCCTCTTAGTTCACATGTGCTAATAATCTAGGCCAGTAATCTGTTGCAATATTGCATATGGTCCCCAGCCAAAAGTGCATGAAGAAAATGAATTCCAAAGACTAACTGACAATCAGCGTTCAATGTAAAAGAATGATTTGGGGCATGGATATGAAGAAATTGAATGCTTAAGGGTCAATTGGAAAATCAATATTCAACCTAGGAGTATGGCCCACACTGGGAATTTCAGGCAGTCCACATTCAGCTGACAGACTAGTGACACATCTCTTTCTCAGCAGTTTCCTGGCCTGGAAATTTCTTGGGAGATGTTTAAAACTTTGAGGTTTTCCTTCGAATATTGTTGGAAAAATCTCGCAGAAAAATAAAATACTTAAAAATATTTTATTTCAAATTACTAAATTAATTTAAATCTTAAATATATATTTATATAACAGATTTCTTAATATTTTTTTAAAAAATTATTTCTTGGGATAATATCACAATAAAAACAGGACCTCTGAAAATCTGTCAAGATTTTGAAATTAACATGACAATATCATGATAATATCATTTTGTAACTTAATAACATTATTATGGGGAGATTTTCAAAATCTAGGCATATCTCTCCAACCACTGTATATTCCAATTTCAAATGTCATTTCGAGCCATATTTTGCTGGTTCTACCATGCTAGGAGCTCAAGAAATATATGATAGAACCCCAACATGCTGCACCAAACTGGCAAAGAACTATTTGCAATAAGATTGATTTAAATGTTGATGAAAGGTCAACATAACTTTGGGAGACCTATGAAGTAGATAACCATATCCTCATAGGCTCCTACAGACAGAGATATAATAGCAATGTAATAAAATACATGCTCACACCCTGATCCATAGCTCAAGTGGTAGACTGAGTTAAAGATACCTCATTTCAACACTGAGGTCTTGGTATCGATCCCTAGTGGGGGTGGCTAACAGTGAAGTGTGAACTGACAGTGGGGTGTACTAACAAGCTACAGAAAAAAATAATAAATAAAATAAAATAAAATACATGCTCTACCAAAACATGCAAGCTTCATGGAGTTCCATGAATGGTGCACCAAAAAACATCTCTTTTGTTAACGTGGCACTAGCAAACAGTGCAAGGACCATTGTTTTGGTAGCCCAACACATGGATGGGCCATGTTCTGAAAACTACATTGATTGAGTCTGGGAAGGATCTTATCACCAGCCTTAAAGAGGGAGGCTAAACAAGAATGATGAGTAACAGGCCACATTCAACAGGCAAAACTCATGAATATACATGTTTTTGGCCTAGTGCCAAACCATGTGGCCTAGGGTTAATGGAGGGGAATTCAAGCATATTCAATCAGATGAAAGGGGTGTAGTTGGACTGAGAATTCTTAATTACGCCATACCAGATATTGCGCATCCCATCAAACCCAATGTTTCATGCTAGTAAGATGCACATCAAAGCTGATGATAATTTTCTACAGAGAAGTAGTTATCCCAGGAAACAGAATTATGGGATTTTGAAATTGAAATTAGTGTCGGCTCTAGGAAAAAAAGCTGATGATAATTTGTAGTTATCACATCAAAGCTTATGATAATTTGTTGTCTTTCTAGGAAAAAAAGTGCCGGCTCTTCTATTTCCAATGCAAATATTGAAATTAATTTTTAGATGTTTTTTTTTTTTCACCTATGCTTCTAGTTGTACAGATGTTTCACAGTTGAAAATTTGTCAAAAGTTTGATCAGATTTAATTTTAAGTGGAACTGAGCACTGCTTGTTGTGCGGCTTGACATGCTTCTTATATTCACTGCAAGGAATCAAACTGCAGAATCTGAGTTGACTCCGCTAGAGAATGACTGAGTTGCTCACTTGAAATTCAGTTTCACCAAGACAAGTGAAGCAAAACAGAATGGAAATTGAAACCGAAATGAAAAGAATTCGAATTGGAAATTTATGCATCAGATCTGAAGTAATTGTTTGTAGCAATCCTTCCTATAAACTACACACAATTGCAGAAGTTCAAAACAGTTAAATGGACTGTTGAATGAAGTTCAAACAGTCTCCTAGGGCATCACGCTAGTAGAAAGGATGGAACCTAACACAGCTAGAAAACTGAGATGACTGAGATGCAAGGTGGATCAAGGAAAAGAGAGTGTTGATTGCAGGCAAACCCATCAATCCCTTAGTCTAGACTAGAGATCATAAAACCACCATCTTCTTTTCTTCCAAAGGCAAAAGCACAAAAAACAACTTTTATTCACGAAGTAACATCATGCTATCACATGTCTAATGTTAGCTCTTGCATAATACAAAAGAGATGCCCAAAAACTAATGAAAGGATGAAAATGCTCACCCTAATGGAGGCTGGGTTTTTTAGTCATTAAAATTTCATAAAAATGAAATCGAGCAATATGATAACTGGTCCTATCAATCATATGAGCACAATTCCTCATTAACCATAAAAACCCCACAATCTTGACTCAAATAGTAAATTGTAAATCATGGGATTTTGACAAATATGCTGACTTGTAATGTCTATTTTGTTTTTGTTGGACATTGTTAGTTCTTTCTCTGGGCCAGCACCATAAACAGGGCAGCAACTCCATGTGAACCATGCTGTATAGAACAGACAGAAGCAAGAATGAACAGGAGGATAACTTGCTTCACCAGGGTTAACAAATAGACTACTGAATACAATATCAGCTTTCAATTTTGCTTCATCAGGGTTAACAAATAGTACAATCTGTCAGCATGCAGTTCATAAAGGATAACTTGAATCGAATCATTTCGATGCAAGCCCGAAACAACCCAATACAGGGCAATGCGATCCAGATTTTTTCAATCCTTGCTATGTACATCTGGTCAGGAATGATATGCATGCACTATTAGCAATATTCCTAAAGTGGGCCACATATGACATCTGAGTTCAGAAAAAAAAAAAAAAAGGATTTGAATGGTTCACATCATTCAAATGAGCAGGTATACTGAGATGGCATTCTGAAAATCTTTGTTTGCATGATCGAAATCAATACATAAACAATTAAATAAATTGAGTTTGCATTGAATAATCAATCCTTCTTCCATTCAAATTAAATAAATTAACAATTAAAGAAGATCTTACTGAAAGCCATGAAATAAATGAATGAAAATCTCAAATTTTCAGATCCAATCGCCATGCACCCAAACATAGAAGAATTGTTCTTCATGTATGACAACAACATATGTTTGAATCTGAAATATGCAGCTCCAATCCTCCCACATGCAACATTTACCTGAAAGAATGCGCATTACCGTCATGATTGAGCAATCAATACAAGAATGTACAAGTAGAACCAAAAAACCAGAGATACTCATTGTACTTTCAGGATCTCCTCCATAGTTAACGATCTCATTCTAAAGCCCTTCTCCCTCCTCCATAGTCTATTGTGGTTGGCTAATAGTTGAAACTCAAGTGAAAGTGGGTCGACAATTAAATGGCTTGGTTTCAATAGTTGAGATAGGCTGAAATTGGATGGTTGGATGGTTAGATGCATAATATTTGGGAATATGAGATGGTTCAAATCCAGATGGGCTGATTTTAGAAGACTTAAATTGGAATTGAAAAATTCTCGATTATGATTTGAATGGCCGTGTTTTTTATGGTAGGGCCACAAAACACCTAAAGGGAAGACATACCTTGATCCTCTCTGTCTCTTCTAATTTCATGACATAGGGATAGAAGAACATTGCAAGAGCAGAAACAACAACAGAGATTAGGGTTATCAATCATGGTTGTCAAGGTTGCTGTAATGGGTTTGCTGGCATGCCCTAACATTCAATATCCGAGTATAGGGACTCTGGTCCCTTGATCAAGGGTGTGAAATAAATAATGAATGAATACTTAATATTTTCCACTGCTTTCACATCCAATTCCACATTCGCATTCACATTACATCTGCAATCACATTCACATTCATCTATTACTCACATTAAGAACTAATTTGTATTAAATCATAATCAACCGACTATAATAACCATTTCTAACTCATCAATTCTTATACTCACTAATTAAATTCAATGGTCAACTATAAAGACCTTATTACATTGATTTTACAAATAAAAGTAAAAGATAAGCTATGAATCAAATCTTTAATATCCTTCCTCTTGAATGTTTTTATCTAACTCGTCATATAAAACCGATTATCCACAATAAAGGAGTGAGCTATAAAAGTCCAGTGAGATGGCCTCCCACAATTTAAAGCATCTAATCAGAGTTTTAAATAATAATAATAATAATAATAAAGAAACTTTCATAGAATAGAGTAACCAAGTATTGAAATCCAAACTAACATCTTAAACCAGGCTTTCAATAAACATGCATGCAATGAAAGATATGCAAGTATGCATCAACTGTATCAGTACGCATGGTTATCAGTAGAATATCAAGAGCCAGTTTAATTTAGTCCAGCCTATACTATTAATAAATCTCTATCAATCTGCATGGCGGCCTCTTACACACATTCACCCAACTGGCCACAACCAACAGATCATCCACCGGCCTGCATAGATGGTTTCTTGCACACATCTGGGCAGTCACCGCCATGCGCACTCACCAACATGCCACAACATATGAAATATATACCGTCCTATATAACAAGTCTCTTGTACACACCTGGACATGACCTACAGAACATCCACTGACCTGCATAGCTGGTCTCTTGCAAACACTTAGGCTCTCACCCAACTAGGCACAATCGATGGAGTATATGGTCTATTGCACACACCTGGGTACGTAACCAAAGAAGTTCGTATGGACTGATGCACACACTTGGGTGCTCACCCAAAGTGCAGACAAACATTTCTTTTCTCTTTTAATTTCACGACATAGGGAGAGAAGAACACCGCAAGAGAGGAAACAACAATGGAGATTAGGGTTCTTGGTCATCGTTGTCAGGATTGTTGTAATGGGTTTTCACCAATAGTGAAGAAGATGGAGGCAGAGAGGACGACGGATCTGGGATGTGTGTTGACAATGGAGATGATGGCAACTTCGGCTGCAAATGCTAAGTTGAGATCTCAGGTTTGAAAGACGAATGGTTAGAAGATTGAGTGGCAAAGGCAGTTGGATCCGCTCACTAGTGTAGCAGATTCCCCCCCCCCCCCCCCCCCCCCCCCCAAAAAAAAAAAGACAGCCGAACCAGATCCGCTAACAATTGGGGTTCTCTCAATGGGCAGTGACGATGGTTTCGCAAGAAACAGAGAGAGAGAGAGAGACTAACCTTTCTTCTTCTTCTTCTCCTTCTCCTTCTTATCCTTCTTGCGGCGAAAGGGGGCTTTGATCGAGAGAGGTTGGGAAACAGAGAGAGGGGAATGCGGCAAGAGACAGGGTGAGGGAGAACGGGAGATCGAGAGAGGGCGAGGGAAATAGAGAGGCTCAGTGCGAGAGAGAGATGGAGAGAAAGATGGAGAGGAGGGTTCTGGGAGGTCCTGCTGCGCGCGCGGGAGAAATGGGCGGACATTTCATTTTGTGAGCTTGTTTTGGGAGGGACGCGTGACGGAAGGCTATTATTACATTGGGTTTTAGGACCGTGGGCCCGCTGTTACGTATTTTATGTATCCAATCCGTCCATTAATTTTAGATTATTATTTTAAGTGTTGATACAAAAGACGACTCAGATCAAAACTGTAAGAAGACCACATAACATATTAACAATAGAAATTTAATTTTTATTATTTCTTATGGTGTGGTCCACTTAGACCTTTAATTTACATAATTTTTGAGTTCATATATTGAAATTATATATTAGAATTGATGGACGGCTTAGATCAAACATATTATTCCAATGGGCCCAATGGAGCCCCTTAAGCACCATCTTTATCTAATAAGGTTACGGTGAGGAGGTAGGTTTTAGCTGCATATCAATTAAGTTTTAACTACATATCAATTAAGTTTTAGCTACGGATAAAATCTGTAGTAAAATTTCTATAGATCCTAAAAACTTTCAAAGTCCATAGCTTTTGCTCGATTTTTTAGTAGTATGCATAAGTGATTGGATGTGTTGTTCTATCAATGCTCGCATGTTTAATAGAAGGCATAGGTGAATGTGTGGTTTTATTGATGCTCACATGTTTAATGAAATGTTCAAGTAAGTGTGTTGTTTCAATTAATACTCACATATTTGATAAAATGCCTAAGTATTAATGTCATTGAATTTATGCTTCATATAAAACCTTGTTATGACTACATGAGGAACGGTTAGTCCGTGGTGATGATTAGAATTGCTTACAATGTTAGGACAGTCGACTAACTGCATGAAATAAGGGGTGACTCGAGTTAGGTTGGTCACCCTAGACTTATTCAATCGACGTAGGTTGAACACGGATGACCGACAATAGTTGGATCATGAAAGATGCGTGCATACATTCTCGGTTGGGCCGAGATTATCACAGGTCAATCAAATTAGTCTAACAGTCAACTGATCATGTATGTTAATAATGTATAACACGATCAAATGAAATCTAAGATATCCCATTCCCATTGAACAAATTTACTTATAACCATTAATGGTACGATCTACAATACTCATGAGCCTGGCATAGTGGTTTGGGACACTGTCTCCGAACAATCGGCCTATGCCAGGGTGACAAGCCTCCCCATAGTAACTAATGAGAAATCTTGAAGGCCACGAGCCTACTATATAAAAAATCGAATGGATGTTGCAACCGCACCACAATTGCATTTGAGTGACAACTCTTGCATTACTTGCGGTCGTCCTCCACCATGTCGATGAGATGACTAACCCTGTGTTATCCAAGCTGTGTCATCTGGGTCCTTGGAGATCGGTCGGGCTAGTTAGTTGGGCCAGGTTTAGTCCCATATTAGTTGGGGAATCGTCTTTTAGGTGATGAACCCGCAGATCAAGGGACACAGGTGAGGAGCCGCTAGCCCCAACCCTCGTGATCCGGTTGAGACCATAATAAAATGGTGGTACCCTAGCTTCCCCAATATGCTATATGAATGGAATTTAATAACTACTTGGCTAACATACACATCAATTGTATTTTATTAGATAAGATGTTGTGATTGGGCGGTGAAGTCGCTTGTGAGGGAGTGTTGGCATTTGTGAAATAGGGGTTGAAGTTGCTTATGCGGGAGTGTTGGCATTTGCGAAATAGGGGTTGAAGTTGCTTGTGAGAAAGTGTTGGATTGTAAGGGCATGCATCATGTCTTCATACATGCATTTAACAAGAGTATTTAGAAGTGATTGTTTACCTGTTTATCATTACATGCGTTGATTTTGTCGATAACATATGTAACATAGAACTAATGGAAACAATAAGTTGACTACTCACTCCCACCTAAGATAGTATTTAATTTAAAATACTAACCAGGTGATGTTCTTAATGCAGGTTCTATCGAAGTTTCCGGCGGGTAGGCTTGGATAAGCTTGCACTTTCATCGTGATGTATTGGGTTTGTCGGGCGAAACTAGAAAACCTTATTTTTATTTAAAATTTATCCAAGTATATGTTGGAGTCTTTGATTGGGCATGCTATATGTGTTAATTTTATTATATTATCTTTATGACTTTTATAATCCTCATTTTGGGCGATCACTCTATTGGAATTGTACTTTGACCATTAGCCATATATTTATAGATTTTAGTTATTTTTACTTCGCTTCGAATTTGTTAAGTTGAAATGCGCTACTCTAATTATTCATGTGTAGAATGGATGTGAATTTGAATGAGGTCACACATGTATTTTTATTTGGTTCACACCCGGGAACTTGAGACCGGAGTTTCTTTACTTGGATGCTAATTTTCGAGGTGTGACATTATTGAGGTAAATTATTTTATTGATTGTGTAGTCATAGGATTGGCCAAGCTATGTGACTTGATAGAACGATGTTTTAAAATTGGACACTGTGGGGTTGGATGCCCAATCTATGAACATTGCACGGTTTGATTAGTGACCGATTAGTGAAGAATGACGATTGAAGACATGGTGGAGATTGTTGTTGATGTCTTAAATCTGTAAATCAACATGTCTGTCGATGCTATCAAACAGTGCTCGATGCCATCTAAAAAATTTGAAAAATCTATGTTTTCTTGTTGGAACATTTTGGTGTTTTCTCGATGCCATCGAAGGGATTCAATGGCATCGAAGGGACTCGATGGCATCGACAGTCTATCGATGCCATCGAGCACGCGTGTAGAATTGTGTTAGTGTGGGATTTGTTTTCAATTTTGATTGTGATTCTCATAGTCTCTCTGTGTGTGTGTGTGTGTGTAATCGGGATTTGAGAAATATAGAGGTCTTTCTAATTCGTTATAGGGTTTCAAAGGTATAGATTAGGAAGATTTGTTGCTTGTTCAAATTTGGGTAATCTCTATCTCTTGTAACTTTTTTTGCTTTCATAGTGTATTACTGTCGCTTTGTGTTGTGATTTTTTTCCACATGAATTTTTTCATGTTAAATTCTGAGCGTTTGTAATTGGAATTGATTGCACAATTGGAATACTTTGCTTGATTCATTTAGGTGTGCTTCACCGGTCTCCCACCAAAATCTTCCACACGCCCACTCCTCCCCTCTTCAATTGGGGCAGAATCGTGAAATCCAAAGGTATTGGGGTCACTCCATACAGTGGAGCCAATGAAATTTTACTCGTGCGGGATTAAGTAAAAGCACCTAACTTTCCATACAGGGGTCCACAAAATGAAATTTTCCGGACACAGACATCATGCATGGTGGGGTCCACGAAATGAAATTTTCCACACGCTTTTGGGGGGGGGGTGGTTTCACAAATTTGGCGACTTCACTTCAGGGATATGACAAAATGTGGCGACTTCACTTCAGTGGCTAATCCGTGTCTGCTCGGTGTCTAGAGACAAAAAGACCAGTTTGATGTAATCTTTCAAGACTTTGACACCTATATTAAGTTTCTAGGAAAACACCGAGCCCGGTCTATAAATAGACCCGTCCGTCATTGTTTTCATCCCCCATCGTTTTCATCCCCCATCTCCCTCTCTATCACCCGTACATCTGAACGTTGTACTTACAACTGGCTCAATCTCTCCCTCGATCACCCGAACGTTTTACAACTGGCTCGATCTCCACCTCGATCACCTAAGCATCTGAACGTTGCAATCTCCTCCCCTCGATCACCCGCGCATCTGAACGTTGCACAACTAGCTCAATCTCCCCCTCCATCACCTGCGCATCTGAACGTTGCACAACTGGCTCAATCTTCCCCTCCATCACCCGCGCATCTGAACACTGCACAACTGGCTCCATCTCCGCTTCGATCACCCGCGCATCTGAACGTTGCACAACTGGCTCAATCTCCCCCTCCATCACCTGCGCATCTGAAAGTTGCACAACTGGCTCAATCTCCCCCTCCATCACCCGTGCATCTGAACGTTGCACAACTGGCTCAATCTCCCCCTCCACCTGCGCATCTGAACGTTGCACAACTGGCTCAATCTCCCCCTCCATCACCCATGCACGTTGCACAACCGCCATTGCAAACGATCATTGCCATCATCAGTACTGTATTGACGATCATGGTGGGCATCTTTGGCATTAACTTTCCGATCAATGGTGATGATGACAACCAGTTACTGACTGCCATATTCCATCAGCATCCTACGCCTTTCCTCTTTATTCTCATGAGCAGCGTAGCAACCTTCTACTTCATAACTATCGGGACAATACTGTCTAGAGTCCAGCCCGCCATTGCCAAACCTCTCAACCTCATTGCCTTGGTTCTCGCAGTGCTTTCCGTCACGGTGTTATTCTGTACGCTGCTCCCCAAGAAGTTCAGCTGGGTTGTATGGATCTTCTTCGCATCCACCATCTGGGCTGCGTTAGTTGTGCAAGACTATGAGTGGGACACACGATGGACGGACAAGATTTGCACTCAGGGATATGAGTGGGTTACAAGATGGACGGACAAGATTCATGAGCTGGTTGTGGAAGAGTTTGAGTGGGCCACCCGATGGAGAAACAAGTTTCACTCCCTTTATAGTGATTGTTCCTGTTGCATGTCTACCTGTTCGCAATCCCAGTTTGACCGCGTGTAGATTGCAGCCTTATGATGGTTCATCTAAGTAAGGATTTTTTATTATTATTAATTTATTTTTTTGTTTATCTTATTTTACAATACTTGCACGAACAGGATAGGATCTGTGATTGATTAGTTATGTATATGTTATTGAATAATAAAGGAAACATTCGTTCTGCCAAAACAACATTTTTGATTTTTTATTATTATTATTTTTTTATTTTTTTTATGGGACGTACAAGGACCATCAGAGATTTTTACACCGTTGGATTGTCCATCAAAGTTTGATCTAAACCATTCATGTATATATTTATAAATTTGATATTAGGAGTTTTTTTTTTTTTTTTTTTTTCTAGAATGTGGAGAAATGTTTTAGTCAGTTGCGATCTTACCACGAAAACTCACTCTTCATATCATAGCGTTTTGGATTTTTCTAACTAATCCATTCATGTTCTTTCGTGATGAGAATTAGATTGATAGTAGCCCTCTAAATGAGGATTGCACATAGATGGTTTTGATTGATCAGATGAGATAGACCATTGATCATCGATGTTTTGATTTAGAAATTATCACATATATTCTAAATCTCGTGATAACCGTCTTGAAAGGATCAGATTCACCGGGATGAATATCAAAATATGATATCTAAGATGGATCCATGAAGGCCCATGATTGAAGAAGAAATTATAAAAAGGGCTTTAAGCTGTCCAAACGCGTGGAACTCATGTTGAACTGAGTGGATCCTGTGTATCATGTGATTGTGGTGGGCCAACCGTACGGTCATTTACAAAGAGGAGAGGTCCAGTCTTACACCACCTCTCTCTCTTTGCCACTCTGAGTGGAAAGTTCTCTCCATTCTCTTTCATCTTTTCTCATCATTAGAAATTGCGACATCATGGTCAAATTCTCCAAAGAGGTTGGACCTTCCAAATATTTCGATGGTAGACTTATGACACGTCTTGAGAAGTTGTTTTAGACCAAATTTCTCTTGTTCTTGGTTCAGTAATTGTACGGTTTTTTTGTGAATAAGAAGTTACATCGGAGAAAGTGATGTGGCCGAAAGCCTTTTTGGGCATGGACAAGGCCCAACTCGTGGGACCCACATTGATGTATGTGTATAATCCATGTCGCCCATCCTTTTTGCTGTGTCATTTTAGGGCTAGGGTTCAAATATCAGCCTGATCCAGAACTTGTGTGGGCCACATAATAGAAAATAATGGTGACAATGACACCCACTATTGAAACTTTTCAGGTTTATTGTGATGTTTGTTAGAAGCAGACACTATCAAAGTTAGGACTTTTTGGGCCCACGACGAGCTGGCCGACAAGGTGGACTGAACGGATCACCCCATTGTGGGCCTCGACTCCTATTACTTAAAAATAATCAAGTTATTAATTACATCAACCTGGCAACGACGACCCTTACCATATTACAATCACGACCCTTACCATATTACAACCACAACCCTTAACATGTTATATGGGTATGGGTCGTGGCTGTCATGTTATATGGGTCGAGGTTGCCATGTGACGTGTGGAGTTCGTGGTTATAATGTAATAATAGTCGAGGTTGTCATGTTATAAGGGTAGTGGGTCCTGTCGTGATTTATGTGTTGACTCTAATCCGTCTATTGGATTTAGAATTTAATTTAATGTTATGGGCAAAAAATGAGTTACATCCAAAAATTTTATGGTCCCCAAAAGGTTTTCAATATCATTGCTTTCTATGGTATGGTCCACATGAGCCTTTGATATGCCTCATTTTTTGCCTCATTCCTTAAAATGATCTTTCAAAATGAATGGATGGGTAAGATAAAATATATACATCACAGTGGGCCCAATAAGACCATCCATCATATGCCGGTAGGGTAACCGGACCTTATGTAGAAATGGATAGTCTTATTGGAGCTATGTTCAATGCCCCTGAGCGGGCCCCATCCGACCGTACGACCTCTCGTGTATTGTGGGACACAACCATGCTTGAATTAAATGGAGTACCTCCACCGCTAACTGTTCACTCCCCAAGTATAGGGTTGTGATGTAGTAATAAACTCGGTGAGACCGAGGTCGAATCCACAGGGACTGAAACCTGTACGTAATCTGAAACTAACTAGAACTAGAACTAAGATAAGATGAAATCTAAATCATGAATAATTGAAAGAATAATGGTGAAATAGTAAACTAAATTTGGTGAAATTTAAAGGTAGGGAACTAGGGTGCCAAGGATCCACTTGTAGAGATCAGGGAGATCTACGCCTGCTTCATGAATCATGGAAAATTGAACTTACTTGGTCTAGTTTTCAAGAGATGAAAAGTATAAGAATTAGGTATGATTCCATCACAAATCCATGCCTACGAGACAAGGTAAACAACAGAACTTAGACCACTCCATAACCAATCAAAAGATGTATGGCTGTTAGGAAGATTTCTGTCATCCAACCATGTCCAAGGGGCAATGGTGAACAACATGTCTTCCTAACTGCATAATCACAATAAGAAAAGGAAATACTCAAGCCATCGCAGATCTACTGTAATATTAGTCACAATAAACCATAAACAACTAGAACATTCCTTAATATCAAACCAAAATCAACTCAGTTCAAGACATGAATCAAACTAGTTATAAACAACCCGTCACACAGCAAGCTTCACCTCTTGACCCTAGTCAAGAGATTCAGCCGATCATGGTCATGATCGGCTGATTCCAAAATAAACAAAAAGAAAAAGAAAAAAGAATAGAAAAGAAAAGAAAACTCTCAAAAACTTTCTCTCCTTCACGTTCCAACCCCCCAGATTGAATGCCCCCTCTCTTTCCTGTCTCTCTTTCTTTTATAAGCTGTGTGAGGCGGTCGGCTGGGAGAAGTCAGTGGCTGTGGAGAGCTTTCGCAGCAACAACCGCATGCGCCGAAAAAAACTCTTTCACAGTCCGGTTTTGGCGTGATAACCTTGGAAACCGATTTGTATTGGATCAACCTTTGGACGGCGGTTTGTCCCGGCCTTCTGATCTGGCTTCTTGGATGGGGTCGGGACCCACTTCTTCTGCTTGTGGACGTTCCGGATCAGTGGTCTGATCGCCACCATGATTGCAAAACAGTTCCCAGCGGACGATCCTTTTCGCACAGCCGCGTTTTGTGATTTCTTTGGAGAAAACAGGAAGTTTATTTCTTCCGGAAATATTTCTTTCTGTCCTGCCAACATGATACGGTCGGCCGTGTATCTAAACACTTATGAACGGTTCAGATCAAATTCCAGTGGCCCTTTTTGAATTTCTTTACGCAACAGAACTCAAAACCGTGGTGGTTTCTTGACGTTATTGCAGAAGCTTATTTCGAACAGATCTCGGCTTAGGTTTGGCATGAGATCACTGGAGTTTGGATGGATTTGATCCGTATACGCGATGGACGGTGTGGATCTGTCATGTGGGCCATGATGATGGCCCACAACTGCCCGAAAAACGCGGACAGCTTCCGGTCGTAAACAGGGCCTGCGTAAGATGGGTCTGATGAAGTCGGTGGGCCTCTGATCCGCGTCGGATGGAAAATCCGGTCCATCTACTGGATTCCCCTCGTAATTTCTGCTAGGAATGGCATATTTCCATCCACAGTCCGTGTGGCCCATGGAATTTTTTATTCAGCCGTCCGTTCCGTGTTTGAACGGATGGAATCTCGTACATGTTTCTTCTTGGAGATTTTTCGCCTAGGTGTAGGTCACAGCTCTCCTCCAGACACCATGAACGGTCTGGATTATTGATATGGATAATGGGTGGGGCCCACAAGCATCGTGCGGCGTTCCCCTGTTCGCAGCCGAGCTCAATTAGGAAACTAAGTCGGGTCAGCGCTTGCTGACCGACTTGGTTAGTTAGGTGCATGCGGCTATGATCATGCACCGTACACATGCACTGCACAGTGGGGCCCACAGTGATGTATTGAAGATAATCTGTTCCATCCATCCATCTCCTCAGTTAATTTAACGGGTTAAGACTTAAATTGAAGCATATCCAGATAGCATGTGGGTCCCACTTAGTGAATTAAGGGGCTGATCTGTCCGTTGGCCCACTTCCACAGGTGTTCAATGGATGAAAATTGACGTGTACGGTTAATTCATGGTCCTCAGGTCATGTATGAAGTTTCGAGTCTATCAGATGGTGGGAACCCTATGATCTTGCATTCTGGTGGGTTTTCGGGCCTGTTAAATCCGAACTGCTTGATTTCCTCTGATCTCTGGCGTGCAAATCCATCAATTTTGGTCCTCTGGAGTCCGTCCCTTGCTGTGGTGATTTTAGAGCATCAAATGCACACTTTTAGCACCTTTTTGTAGTCCACACTCATAAATCCACCTTGCAATGTAAACACGATTACAACAGGCCGTTAAACAGTATTATGTTCATATATTCAGGCAATAACTGGGGTCTGATATGCAATATTCGACCCTCATCACAACCCCCAACCAGCATTTTGCTAGTCCCGAGCAAAACATGCGAAAAATAAGTTGAGAATTTACAGGGAATTTCCATGAAACCGAGTGATATTTTTGAAGAACGATTCAGATATAAGAAATTTAAGATTCATGAATGTTGGGCATAAATTTCTCCTGGAGGTAAGTGCATGGTAGACTTCATAATCAAGTTCAAATATTAATCCATTAACTAGAATAATTCTAAACATTGAGTTCCATGAGTGTATAAAGTAATCTCGGCTTATCATCATTAAAATTTACTTCTTTTATTTCAAGATATCATTAGTAACTAACAAGAGGATTCATGGCAACCAAATCCTGAACCAAAGCCTACCTCGTTATTTCCAACTCTTTCCTTCTTTTTTTTTTTTTTTTTTGAGTAATGCCAAGTAGGGGAATTAAATCTTCACCTATAGGGAGCAAACCTATTGTAAAGACCATTCTCCTAGCCCTTTTTGATTGTCATTCTTGGGGAATTAAGTCCTCACCTATAGGGAGCAAACCTATGGTGAAGACCATTTGCCCAATCCTTTCAACTTCTCAGGTTGGTTCCTTTCAAGCTTAGTGGTCACCAAGTTAATCTTTTAATATCGAACTGGACCTTAATGTGCAAGCAAGATGTGTCTTGTGAAATCATGACTCAATCAATGTTTAAAACCTCTAATCATGGATTAATAATTCGAACTTAACTGTGAAATCTAACAGATAACGGAATCTAAGAGTCACAAATTACCAACATCACTTATCTTGTAATTCTAAATCAAAGATGGCTGTCAAAATCACCTTGAATTCACAAGAAATTTCAGAAAAATTTAAAAAAATTTCACAATTTTTGCTCAAGACGAAGAAAAACACTGATTAGGTTACCTAATCTCCCACCCCCAACCTAAAATCTACATTGTCCTCAATGTAAAAGATGTAAGCATGCAATGCACATGGGAGAACGACAGTATAGAAAAAGTGATGGGAAGATAGTACCTGGATAATGAATCGAGAGAGATTTTTCAAGAGATCACAACATGGAATCCAATCAGCACGAGAGAGAAATCAACACAAAAAATAAAATCCTACCTATACCACTTTCGCAGGTGCTCTCGATTGCATTTAGCGTATGCAACAAGCCTTTAAACCCCTAGGTTGCCCCTAATGGACGAGTTGTAGTCTCGTGAGGGTTTGCAGTGATGTTACCCCAACATTGAACTAACTACTCATGCTGCAAGGTTCATCTTCTGGCCAGTATCTTGATAAGTTTCTCAGTAAGTTCCTCAACAAGATCATCCAAAAGCCCATCTTGCAATAAGCTTGAATGCCCTGGAGCATGAATGTCCAGAGAAACTTGTGTACCTTAGCAAAGATTTGTTGTTGATTCGCCTGAGGTAGCCAAAGTATATATGATTCACCTATGTCAGAAAAAATCTCAGAATTAGTATCCCATGGTGAATCAGAGACTGCAGGTAGATAAAATTCAAAAGAATTCTCAGAAAGTAATGTAGTCTCAACACATTCCGAAGTTCCAGACTTCGGTTCAATTTTCAGCTCCTCTTCCTGTAATGGTAAACATTCAGGGTCTGGGGAAAGAGGGGCTTCAGAATGAGGGTGCTCTCGGTTAGTAACAACTACCGAGATAGTCTCTTGCAAGGCATCCACTATTTCTTTAATCATAGGATCATTCGAATCTGAAAAGTGTGCCACGCAATCGTCCAAAGAATTGGAAATTCAGCTGAGAGTGACTCGTCTCCTGCAATGAAGTCTGTGATGATTTGTCCAAGGATTTCATCGTCTTTTGAAGTGGATGGACGCATGCTCGCTTGCTCTTGCCCTTCAAAGACAGATAAACAATCAATAGGCGAAGAATTGATGTAGAGACTCTGGTCATTGAAGCTACTCAGTGGAGGCATTGAATCGTCTAAAGTGTGTAGCTCAGATTGTGGCCTCAACTGGGTAGTTTCAAATTCCAGAGTTATATCAAGCAAGTCATCCATCGCCCGAATCATATCATCATTCAATTCAGGGCAGTGGTCCAAATATGCATCACAAGGATTGGAAGGGTTAGTTGAAATTGGTTCATTCTCCACATTCAAATCAGTCATGTCAGGCAGGTGGAGTATCATTATGGTTGACAACTTCCTGAACCTCGTGGTCATTGGCAGGGGCCACACTTGAGATTGGAATCTCTATACTCATCATCGTCCAGTTCCGTGCAGTATGCACTTGGGATGGGATCACATTCCTCACATTCTATTTCTAGACTAGGTTGAGGTTCGAATAAACTAACCTCTACCTCATCAGTGTAATCATGTGTGTCATGTGAGTGAAGTGTGTCACTATCACTATATTTGAAAGAGACCCACGTCTCTTGATCATTCCTTTGGACAGTTATCGAGATCGACTCATCGGGAAAATTGAACCATCTGCTCACTAATGGAATCCAATTCCATTCGTAATTTCAGTTTTTGCCACAAGCGAGTTATGATCACTTACTTCACATTCTTCTTCTAGATTGGGATGAGGCTGGGATAACCTAGCCTCTTCCTTCTCCATAAGTTGTGACTGAATGATAGGAATTGAGGCTGTGAGCAATTCGCATGATTGAATGACAAGTTGATTGAACTGCTCTTGTGCTTCCATGAGCTTTTGAAGTGAATCCTCTTGGATTGTTTCTGATTGGGTGTCAAAGGTAGAGGACCCAAGAGAATTATCACTATGATATCTAGCTGGTTCAGTTTCCTGATATTGATGTTTCCATTGATTATAGTCATACGGATCATAGGTGGGAGAATCTGATGGTTGGTAATACTTATTATCACTCATAATATAATCACGCATTGTTTTCTTTTTCTCAGATGGGTGATAATGATTCTCACTTCCATAGTTATGATAACCCCAACACTCGTGTACTGTTCGTGGGGTGGAATTGTTCTCCCGTATATGATCGCGTAAGGACTTCTTAACCAATGGAGTGTTATGCTCAGGTCGGTTCTCGATGATTGGTTCAGGAAAAATCTGAGACATAGGTTGATGTTGATCATAATCATCATACATCCCTTCACATTGTTTCGCATGCTCAAAAGCTATCTCAGCATATTGACGTTCCCATTCATGCATGTACATGGTGAAACCCTCAATCTGAATCTAATCTTAAGAAAAGAAAAAAGTCCTACAGCAGTATGGAAAGTAAGAGGAGGAGAAGTTAGAAGGAAAGTACCAATTGAGAAGTTCCTATGTTAAAATCCTGCAAAGGAAACAAAAGAGATTAGTTTTTAAAATAGAAAGTCTAAAGTTAGAAAGTTCCTACAATTGAAATAGAAAGTTTCTAAAAAGGAAAGTTCCCTAAACCTAGAAACTAAGTTAGTTTCTGAAAAGTAAAGTCCCTAAAATTTGAAAGTTTCTAAAATAGAAATTTAAACCTAAAAAAAATTTCTAAAAATAAACTAATTCCTAAAAAGGAAAGTTTCTAAAAATAAAATAAAGGAAAGATGAGTTAGTTTCTAAAATTAGAAAGAGTCTCTAAAAAGGGAATAACTAACCTAGTTTCTAAAAACAAAAGAGGAAAGTTCTAAAATAAATTAGTTCCTAAAATAAAATAAAATAAATTCTAAAAAAAAAAAAATAATAATAATAATAATAATAATAATAATTAGGAAAGTTCTAAGCCTAAAATTAGAAAGTTCTAAATTAGAAATCCTAATCCTAAAATGGAAATAATGTTAGTTTCTAAAAAGGAAAAATTCTAAATAAAAGCCTAAAATAAAATTTCTAAAAATAGAAAGTTAGTTTCTAAAAAGGAAACCTAGAATAAGAAAGTTTCTAAAACTAAAATCCTAATTCAAAATAGAAAAAAAAAGTAGAGAAATTAGAAAGAAATTACCAATTTAGAAGTTATGTCAGGATCCTACAAACAGAAAACAGATAGTTTTATAGAAACAGAAAAAAAAAATTCTAAAATTAAAATCCTAATCTTAAACAAATCCTAAGACTAGTTAACTTCAGGAAACGTAGCCTTCAATCCCCGGCAACGGCGCCAAAAACTTGTTCACTCCCCAAGTATAGGGTTGTGATGTAGTAATAAACTCGGTAAGACCGAGGTCGAATCCACAGGGACTGAAACCTGTACGTAATCTGAAACTAACTAGAACTAGAACTAAGATAAGATGAAATCTAAATCATGAATAATTGAAAGAATAATGGTGAAATAGTAAACTAAATTTGGTGAAATTTAAAGGTAGGGAACTAGGGTGCCAAGGATCCACTTGTAGAGATCAGGGAGATCTACGCCTGCTTCATGAATCATGGAAAATTGAACTTACTTGGTCTAGTTTTCAAGAGATGAAAAGTATAAGAATTAGGTATGATTCCATCACAAATCCATGCCTACGAGACAAGGTAAACAACAGAACTTAGACCACTCCATAACCAATCAAAAGATGTATGGCTGTTAGGAAGATTTCTGTCATCCAACCATGTCCAAGGGGCAATGGTGAACAACATGTCTTCCTAACTGCATAATCACAATAAGAAAAGGAAATACTCAAGCCATCGCAGATCTACTGTAATATTAGTCACAATAAACCATAAACAACTAGAACATTCCTTAATATCAAACCAAAATCAACTCAGTTCAAGACATGAATCAAACCAGTTATAAACAACCCGTCACACAGCAAGCTTCACCTCTTGACCCTAGTCAAGAGATTCAGCCGATCATGGTCATGATCGGCTGATTCCAAAATAAACAAAAAGAAAAAGAAAAAAGAAAAGAAAAGAAAAGAAAACTCTCAAAAACTTTCTCTCCTTCACGTTCCAACCCCCCAGATTGAATGCCCCCTCTCTTTCCTGTCTCTCTTTCTTTTATAAGCTGTGTGAGGCGGTCGGCTGGGAGAAGTCAGTGGCTGTGGAGAGCTTTCGCAGCAACAACCGCATGCGCCGAAAAAAACTCTTTCATAGTCCGGTTTTGGCGTGATAACCTTGGAAACCGATTTGTATTGGATCAACCTTTGGACGGCGGTTTGTCCCGGCCTTCTGATCTGGCTTCTTGGATGGGGTCGGGACCCACTTCTTCTGCTTGTGGACGTTCCGGATCAGTGGTCTGATCGCCACTATGGTTGCAAAACAGTTCCCAGCGGACGATCCTTTTCGCACAGCCGCGTTTTGTGATTTCTTTGGAGAAAACAGGAAGTTTATTTCTTCCGGAAATATTTCTTTCTGTCCTGCCAACATGATACGGTTGGCCGTGTATCTAAACACTTATGAACGGTTCAGATCAAATTCCAGTGGCCCTTTTTGAATTTCTTTATGCAACAGAACTCAAAACCGTGGTGGTTTCTTGACGTTATTGCAGAAGCTTATTTCGAACAGATCTCGGCTTAGGTTTGGCATGAGATCACTGGAGTTTGGATGGATTTGATCCGTATACACGATGGACGGTGTGGATCTGTCATGTGGGCCATGATGATGGCCCACAACTGCCCGAAAAACGCGGACAGCTTCCGGTCGTAAACAGGGCCTGCGTAAGATGGGTCTGATGAAGTCGGTGGGCCTCTGATCCGCGTCGGATGGAAAATCCGGTCCATCTACTGGATTCCCCTCGTAATTTCTGCTAGGAATGGCATATTTCCATCCACAGTCCGTGTGGCCCATGGAATTTTTTATTCAGCCGTCCGTTCCGTGTTTGAACGGATGGAATCTCGTACATGTTTCTTCTTGGAGATTTTTCGCCTAGGTGTAGGTCACAGCTCTCCTCCAGACACCATGAACGGTCTGGATTATTGATATGGATAATGGGTGGGGCCCACAAGCATCGTGCGGCGTTCCCCTGTTCGCAGCCGAGCTCAATTAGGAAACTAAGTCGGGTCAGCGCTTGCTGACCGACTTAGTTAGTTAGGTGCATGCGGCTATGATCATGCACCGTACACATGCACTGCACAGTGGGGCCCACAGTGATGTATTGAAGATAATCTGTTCCATCCATCCATCTCCTCAGTTAATTTAACGGGTTAAGACTTAAATTGAAGCATATCCAGATAGCATGTGGGTCCCACTTAGTGAATTAAGGGACTGATCTGTCCGTTGGCCCACTTCCACAGGTGTTCAATGGATGAAAATTGACGTGTACGGTTAATTCATGGTCCTCAGGTCATGTATGAAGTTTCGAGTCTATCAGATGGTGGGAACCCTGTGATCTTGCATTCTGGTGGGTTTTCGGGCCTGTTAAATCCGAACTGCTTGATTTCCTCTGATCTCTGGCGTGCAAATCCATCAATTTTGGTCCTCTGGAGTCCGTCCCTTGCTGTGGTGATTTTAGAGCATCAAATGCACACTTTTAGCACCTTTTTGTAGTCCACACTCATAAATCCACCTTGCAATGTAAACACGATTACAACAGGCCGTTAAACAGTATTATGTTCATATATTCAGGCAATAACTGGGGTCTGATATGCAATATTCGACCCTCATCACTAAACCTATAACCTAAACTTATAACCTTAACCTAAACCTAAAACCAAAACCTAAACCTATAACCTAAACATATAAACTAAAACCTAAACCTAAACCTAAACCTTAACCTATTCTCAAATCCCTAAACCTAAACCTACACCTAATCCCAATCTCAACTCCCTAACCTAAACCTAAACCTAAACTTGAAAACCCAAGCCTAAACCCGATCCCGAACTTGAACCCGATTTCCTAAACCTATACCTAAACCTTAACCTATTCTCAAATCCCTAAACCTAAACCTACACCAAATCCCAATCTCAACTCCCTAACCTAAACCTAAACCTAAACATGAAAACCTAAGCCTAAACCCGATCCCGAACCCGAACTCGATTTCCTAAACCTAAACCTTAACCTATTCTCAAATCCCTAAACCTAAACCTACACCAAATCCTAATCTCAACTCCCTAACCTAAACCTAAACCTGAACTTGAAAACCCAAACTTAAACCCGATCCCGAACCCGAACCCAGTTTCTTAAACCTAAACCTTAACCTATTCTCAATTTCTAAAGCTATAACGTATAACCTAAATTAACCTAAACCTAACCTTATCCTATAAACATAACCTAAACCTATAACCTTAACCTAAACCTAAAACCAAAACCAAAACCTATACCTAAACGTATAAGTTAAAACCTAAACCTAAACCTAAACCTAAAACCTAAATGTATTCTCAAATCCGTAAACATAAACCTACACCAAATCCTAATCTCAACTCCCTAACCTAACCTAAACCTAAACTTGAAAACCCAAACCTAAACCTGATCCCGAACCTGAACCCAGTTTCCTAAACCTAAACCTTAACTGATTCTCAAATCCCAAAGCTATAACCTATAACCTAAACCTAAACCGAACCTATACCTATAACCCTAACCTATAACCTTAACCTAAACCTAAAACCAAAACCTAAACCTATAAGCTAAAACCTAAACCTAAACCTAAAACCTAAATGTATTCTCAAATCCCTAAACCTAAACCTAATCCCAATCCCAATCTCAAATCCCCAACCTAAACCTAAACTTCTACACCCGAACCCGATTTTCTAAACCTAAACCTTAAACCAATTCTCAAATCCCTAAACCTAAACCTACACCTAATCCCAATCTCATCTCCCTAACCTAAACCTAAACCTAAACATGAAAACCCAAGCCTAAACCCGATCCCAAACCCGAACCCGAACCCAATTTCCTAAACCTAAACCATAACCTATTCTCAATTCCCAAAGCTATAACCTATAACCTATAACCTAAACCTTAACCTATTCTCAATTCCCAAAGCTATAACCTATAATCTATAACCTATAACATAAACCTAAACCTAACCTAAAACTATAACCTTAACATAAACCCAAAACCTAAACCTTAACCTAATCCAAAACCTGTAGCCTAAACCTTAACCTAAAACCAAAACCTAAACCTATAACCTAAACCTATAAACTAAAACCTAAACCTAAACCTAAACCTAAACCTATAACCTAAACCAAAACCTATAACCTTAACCTAAATAAAAACCTATAACCTAAACCTTAACCTATAACTAATAACATGTAAACTATAACATAAACTTATAACCTTAACCTAAACCTAAAACCAAAACCTAAACCTATAAGCTAAAACCTAAACCTAAACCAAAACCTAAAACCTAAATGTATTATCAAATCCCTAAACCTAAACCTAATCACAATCCCATCTCAACTCCCCAACCTAAACCTAAACTTCAAAACCCGATCCCGAACCCGAACCCGATTTCCTAAACTTAAACCTTAACCTATTCTCAAATCCCTAAACCTAAGCCTACATCAAATCCCAATCTCAACTCCCTAACCTAAACCTAAACCTAAGCCTAAACCCGATACCGAACCCGAACTCGATTTCCTAAACCTAAACCTTAACCTATTCTCAATTCCCGAAGCTATAACCTATAACCTATAACCTAAACCTAAACCTAACCTAAACCTATAACCTTAAGCTATAACCTTAACATAAAACCAAAACCTAAACCAAAACCTACAACCTTAACCTAAACCAAAACCTGTAACATAAACCTTAACCTAAACTTATACCCTTAACCTAAACTTAAAACCAAAACCTAAACCTATAACCTAAACCTATAAACTAAAACCTAAACCTAAACCAAAACCTATAACCTAACCTAAACAAAAACCTATAACCTATAACCTATAACATATAAGCTATAACCTAAACTTATAACCTTAACCTAAACCTAAAACCAAAACCTAAACCTATAAGCTAAAACCTAAACCTAAACCTTAACCTATTCTCAAATCCCTAAACCTAAACCTACACCTAATCCCACTCTCAACTCCCTAACCTAAACCTAAACCTAAACTTGAAAACCCAAGCCTAAACCCGATCCTGAACCCAAACCCAATTTCTTAAACCTAAACCTTAACCTATTCTCAAATCCCTAAACCTAACCTACACCAAATCCCAATCTCAACTCCCTAACCTAAACCTAAACCCATGCCTAAACCCGATCCCGAACCCGATTTCCTAAACCCAAACCTTAACATATTCTCAATTCCCAAAGCTATAACCTATAACCTATAACCTAAACCTAAACCTATAACAATAACCTATAACCTTAACATAAACCCAAAACCTAAACCTTAACCTAAACTAAAGCCTATAACCTTAACCTAAACCAAATCCTGTAACCTAAACCTTAACCTAAACCAAATCCTGTAACCTAAACCTTAACCTAAACTTATAACCTTAACCTAAACCTAAAACTAAAACCAAAACCTATAACCTAAACCTAAACCTAAACCTAAACCAAAACCAAAACCTATAACCTTAACCTAAACAAAAACCTATAACCTAAACCTTAACCTATAACCTATAACCTATAACCTATAACCTATAACCTAAACTTATAACCTTAACCTAAACCTAAAACCAAAACCTAAACTTATAACCTAAACCTATAAGCTAAAACCTAAACCTAAACCTTAACCAATTTTCAAATCCCTAAACCTAAACCTACACCTGATCCCAATCTCAACTCCCTAACCTAAACCTAAACCTAAACTTGAAAACCCAAACCTAAACCCGATCCCGAACCCGAACCCAATTTCCTAAACCTAAACCTTAACCTATTCTCAAATCCCTAAACCTAACCTACACCAAATCCCAATCTCAACTCCCTAACCTAAACCTAAACCTAAACATGAAAACCCAAGCCTAAACCCGATCCCGAACCCGAACCCGGAACCCGATTTCCTAAACCTAAACCTTAACCTATTCTCAATTCCCAAAGCTATAACCTATAACCTATAACCTAAACCTAAACCTATAACCTTAACCTACAACCTTAACATAAACCCAAAACCTAAACCTTAACCTAAACCAAAGCCTATAACCTTAACCTAAACCAAATCCTGTAACCTAAACCTTAACCTAAACCTAAAACCAAAACCAAAACCTATAACCTAAACCTATAAAATTAAACCTAAACTTAAACCTAAACCTAAACCTAAACCTATAACCTAAACCAGAACCTATGACCTTAACCTAAACAAAAACCTATAACCTAAACCTTAACATATAACCTATAACCTATAACCTAAACTTATAACCTTAACCTAAACCTAAAACCAAAACCTAAACCTATAACCTAAACCTATATGCTAAAACCTAAACCTAAACCTTAACCTATTCTCAAATCCCTAAACCTAAACATACACTTGATCCCAATCTCAACTCTCTAACCTAAACCTAAACCTAAACTTGAAAACCCAAGCCTAAACTCGATCCCGAACCTGAACCTGATTTCCTAAACATATACCTAAACCTTAACTTATTCTCAAATCCCTAAACTTAAACCTACACCAAATTCCAATCTCAACTCCCTAACCTAAACCTAAACCTAAATATGAAAACCCAAGCTTAAACCTGATCCCGAACCCGAACCCGAACCCGATTTGTTAAACCTAAACCTAAACCTATTCTCAATTCCCTAAACCTAAACCTACACTAAATCCTAATCTCAACTCCCTAACTTAAACTTAAACCTAAACTTGAAAACCCAAATCTAAACCCGATCCCGTGCCCGAACCCGGTTTCCTAAACCTAAACCTTAACATATTCTCAATTCCCTAAACTATAACCTATAACCTATAACCTTAACCTATGCGTAAAACCTAAACCTTAACCTAAACTGAAACTTATAACCTTAGCCTAAACCAAAACCTATAACCCAAACCTTAACCTATAACCTAAACCTAAAACCAAAACCTAAACCTATAACCTATAACCTAAACTTATAACCTATAACCTAAACCTTAACCTAAACTTAAAACCTAAACCTATAAGTGTAGGTTATAGGTTTAGGTTTAGGTTAAGGTTGTTTTTCTTTTCATTTCTCTGGATCACCTCTCATATGTTTTTTCTCTTTTCATTTGTTTTTTTTTCCATAGGATTGTTTGTGTTTGGATGAATGTAGTTTATGTTTGGATGGATTTACGTAGTTTGGGTTTAGATGGATGTGAATATGAATATGAATATGATGAAATATATTATATAACAGGTGTATATCAGGAAGAATATGATGAATTATATTCTAACAGGTGTATATCAAGAAATTTTAAATGGAATATTATTTAAAAAAAAAAAAAGAAACCCTTTAGCGACGAAAATTTTCGTCGCTATAAGTCCCATACATGTTTTTTAGCAACGAAATTTTTCGTAGCCAAAAGTAAACCTTGTTTATAGCCTTTGGTGATGGAACTTTTCGTCGCTAAAAGTCTCATCAATGTTTTTTAGCTACAAAAATTTTCGTAGCAAAAAGTAAACCTCCGGAAACTGTTCACACCCTTTAGCAACAAAAATAGTCACCGCTAAAAGTCTAATCCATATTTTTTAGCTACGGAAAATTTCGTAGCTAAAAGTAAACCTTCTGATTTGTTTGGTAAACTGTTCACAGCCTTTAGCAGCGAAAATATTCGTCGCTAAAAGTCTCATCAACGTTTTTTAGCTACGAAAAGTTTCGTACCTAAAAGTAATCCATTGGATTTTTTAAAAAACTGTTTACAGCCTTTGGCAACGAACATTTTTGTCGCTAAAAGTCTCATTTGCATTTTTTTAGCTACAAAAACTTTCGTAGTTAAAAGTAAACCTGTGGATTTTTTTCAAAATCTATTCACAGCCGTTAGCGACGAATATTTTCGTCGCTAAAAGTCTCATACAAGATTTTTAATTACGAAAATTTCGCAGCTAAAAGTAATGTATTCAAATTTGTTGAAAAAATGCATAGAGCCTTTAGTGACGAACGTTTTCGCTGCTAAAAGTCTCCTAAAGGAGTCTTTAACGACGAAAATTTTCGTCGCTAAAAGTTTCGTACAGGATTTTTAGTTACGAAAATTTTCGTAGGTAAAAGTAATTTAAAATGTTTGTGGCATTTAACGACGAAAATTTTTGTCGCTAAAAGTCTCATACAGGAGTTTTAGCTACGAACATTTTCATAGCGAAAAGTAATGTATTTAAAAATTGTTTGCAGCCTTTTGCGACGAAAATTTTCGTTGCTAAAAGTTTCATACACGATTTTTAGCTACGAAAATTTTCGTAGCTAAAAGTAATCCATTCAAATTTTTTGAAAATTTGTTCGTAGCCCTTAGCGACGAAAATTTTCATCGCTAAAAGTCTCATCCACGATTTTTAGCTGCGAAAATTTTCGTCGCTAAAAGTTTCGTTGCAAAAAGCGACTTTTAGAGATGAAATAAATTTTCGTCGCTAAAAACCCTATTTCTTGTAGTGACACCATGTATAAAATTTCTGAGTACCTCCAGGAGCCCCACTACGCTTTTGCCAGCCCAACAAACTATTCAAGGTTGGCAATATTAACTTTAGATCAATACATGGATAAGTATAGAAAGGAACAAGGTGCTCAAGTATACACAGGCAAATCTTAACAAATAAATATACATACCTGAAAGGCTAATACAGTATCAAAAGAATGGCCTTGAAAGTGACCACACTGCATGGAAAAAATAATTAAATTAGTATCAGATGGCAACAGTCAGAAATTTCTAAAAAGTCATAATGTCAAATCTTGGAGGTGTCATTATTGAAATGGGACGGTTAAGTATTTTTCATTTTTAACCATCCAGAAAGGGGGCATTTCGACCATAAGTTACTTTACATAAGCTACTTATGCCTAAAGTAGCTTATCTTGGTTATTATTTATTCAGTAGATAAGTATGTTTGGTGAACAACATACTTATTAGTCAAAAAGGAAGTTTCTAATTTTCAGGTAGGCTCTATCCAGTTGGATGGGATACCCACGTGCAATGTTTGAACAATATTATCATGGCTCTGCAACTTCACAACTTCCACCTTTGTGGATCTTGATGTCAAGTGGACTTCTTTGGATAACTTTGAAATTATATCTCTATAGATATCCAGGCCACTAGGCCCCTTTCCAATTAAAACTACAATTTTAACAAAGATAAAATTAGAGAACTTTGAATAATTCCACAGCAAGATTCATGAGTTCTCATTTCTAAATGAGACTTTGTTGATATCCAACCATCCATTGGTGGTGTATGGAAATCTTATACACAACTAAGTTTGTTTGGAAATGGTAGAACCCATTGAAGCTAAAGCTTAATTCTAGCTTAACAGTCTAAGAAAGTTAACAAAGAAACTACAAGAACAACTGCATGTCAGTATTCAATTGAATTATCTTTGACTCTACGTCGATAGCCTCTTTTTCCTTCACTAGCATCTTTTCAGTTTCTTTCAATTGAAGTTGCATCTCTTCCAATTGCATTTCTTCAATCTTCTTTTCCAGTAAACCCACCATAGCCTATAACAAATTAATGTTGAGTGACATAAATATCATAAGTAGACATGCAAATGAATGTTAACCCATGGAATTTAGGCAAACTAATCTGAAATGCTATATTATTCACAACAAAACTCAGGAAGAGTTTTTATGTTTTGTTTGTGGCCCATCCAACCATACAAATAACATGGCTTCATCCAAAAAGGGTCTTGGTTGAAGCATTTCTTCAAATGATTAGAGTGCAGATTTCTATACAAAAATAAAAACTAAACACTTTAAATATAATAAGAGGTAGTATATGGCCATCATGCGTATAATCAAAATCATAACCCAAGTCTGGAACATCCCAATGTTTTAGAAGTAGAAACAGAAACGAAAAGATACCAATGATGGATTGCACCTTAGTCCACCTCCTCTATCTTGGGCCCAGCCCTGCTGCCGCGTACTAATAGACCACCATCATGTTGAATTAGATGAGAAATGAAGCATATCCTAATGGACGCAAGAAAAAACTACCAGAATTCCAAGTCTAATTGTAGAGAGAGAGAGAGAGAGAGAGAGAGAGAGAGAGAGAGAGAGAGAAATCAGAGGAGCTTTTGCTTGGAGGAGTTAGGGATATGGAAGGAAACGACGGTGAGCTTGTGCAATCCATTTGTAGAGAGAGAGAGAGTCATCAGTTAGGGTTTTTTGGGTGTGGAGGAAATGAGAAAAATGATATGGGGTATTTTTATATGGTATGATCGGAATTCCAAGTACGATTGCAGAGAGAGAGATGGAGAGATGGAGAGATGGAGAGAAGAATTTAAGAAGGAAATTTTGGTGGAGTTAGGGTTTTTGGAGCAATCGACTAAAACGCAAGCAGTGAGAACTGTAAATTTCCAGGATTAGGAAAAACCGTCATACCTCAGAATGCTGAAATCTTAGGGTCTCAATCGAGAGAAACAACAACAGATTCAGCGACTCCTCTTTCTAGATATTCAGAAGTTCGGAATTCCCACGATTTGATAGAAATCAGATGCAAGAATTTGAAATTGTGGTGATTTTTTAGAGTTGAAATGCTTTGAAATGCTAAACTAGGGTTAGGGTTTCGAGAGGAAGATGAAAAGCGGTTGCAGTACACACACACACACACACACAAACACACATAGCTACGGCTGGGTATTTTCTAAGGGGGAGGAAAGAGGATAAGTGAAATGGAGAGACGATTTGAGATTCTTCCCCATTTGTAGGAGATAGATGTTATGAGCTTCTAATATGCGCTACGTACTTACTTCACTCAAACAACGTGTAGCAGCAACTGGGGCCACACCCTCAGTGATCACATGATTCAAACCGTCCAGGCTCTGTGGCCCAACAATTCCATGGCCCCTAAAAGGTTTACAACGATATAGGAGTTCCATCCCCATGGTTTCCTGTGGTGCGGTCCACTAAAGGTTTAGATTTGCTTGATCTAAAACAGATGATTCTAACCATCTGATCGATGACATATAAATTGGAAGGTCAAGATCATATTTATGGCATATAAATTGGATGGTCAAGATCATATGTAAGTGCCCCGGACATAAAATCACATGGGGGGGGGGGGGGGGGGGGGGGGGGGGGGGGGGGGGGTGGGGGGGGCACTTGAAAAGTCCAATTGAAACATATTTTGTAGCTACCACCCAACGTCACATTGATACTATCATTCTAACCGTCTAATCAATAGCTTGTAAAATGGACAGTCAAGATTGTTCGTAAGAATTCATTTGTGCTAAAAGGTAGACTTTTTGCCTCGGTTCCTATGCAACTGAGGCTGAAAGGTAGACTTTTGGCCTCGGTTCTTATGCAAAGGAGGCTAAAAGGTAGACTTTTGGCCTCAGTTCTTATGCAACTGAGGTTAAAAGGTAGACTTTTGGCCTCGGTTCCTAAGCAACTGAGGCTAAAAGGTAGACTTTTCGCCTCGGTTCCTACGCAACTGAGGCTAAAAGGTAGACTTTTTGCCTCGGTTCCTATGTAACTGAGGCTAAAGGTAGACTTTTCGCCTCAGTTTATATGCAACTGAGGCTAAAAGGTAGACTTTTGGCCTCGGTTCCTATGCAACTGAGGCTAAACGTAGACTTTTGGCCTCGGTTCATATGCAACTGAGGCTAAAAGTAGACTTTTTGCCTCGGTTCCTATGCAACTGAGGCTAAAAGATAGACTTTTGGCCTCGGTTTTATGCAATTGAGGCTAAAAAGTGGACTTTTGGCCTCGGTTCGTATGCAACTGAGGCTAAAAGGTGAACTTTTGGCCTCGGTTCCTATGCAACTGAGGCTAAAAGATAGACTTTTCGTCTCGGTTCCTATGCAACTGAGGCTAAAAGGTAGACTTTTCGCCTCGGTTCCTATGAAAGTGAGGCTAAAAATTAGACTTTTGGCCTCGGTTCCTATGCAACTGAGGTTAAAAAGTAGATTTTTTGCCTCGGTTCATATGCAACTGAGGCTAAAAAGTAGACTTTTAGCCTCAGTTCCTTAGCAACTGAGGTAGAAAATGAACTTTTAGCCTCAATTCCTTAGCAACCGAGGCTAAAAAACACATTTAGCCTCCATTTTTTCAAATGAGGCTAAAAAGTTGTGGCTAAAGGCCAATTTTCTTGTAGTGAAAGCTCCTAAGATATTAGGGAATTGTATGAATTTTCATTAATTTATCCAGGGCCTGGGTCTTCTCAAAATAATTTATAGAAAACTTTCCAAAGGCTACCCCGTATCAGCTAAGAGGTCCCATAATGAGCCCTATCTATAGTCATTCCACGTCTTATAAACCCATCTCATGGTCCACCCACCCTAATATGAAGATGCACCCACTACAAGAAATCTCCGTATCAGCGGCGCAATATCACTGGCGGCCCCAACGAAACGCCAGTGTAGACGTAGAATGAGCGGCGTTTTCACGTGGCCGCCAGTGTACGGATAAGCCACCGCCGCTAGAATAAAAAAAAAAAAAAGAAGAAGCATTTCCCCTCCCGTATAGCATCCCCAAATCGCGCCCGCCATTTTTCTCTCCAAAACCCTTTTTTCGCTCCTCTCCCAAATTGCCCCATCCCCAAATCGCACGCGCGCCAATATTTCTCTTCCAAATCCCTTCTTCCCTCTTCTCTCCCAAATCCGCCCGACTCTCTCTCTCTCTCTCTCGTCTCCTCTCTCTCTCTCTCTCTCTCTCTCTCTCTCTCTCTCTCTCTCTGCAACTCCATGACGCGATGGAGTGATTTCAGCTAGACGGGAAAGACTCTGAAACTGGCGGCAGCAGCTTCAGGATGATCTCCTCTCCCTCAAGGACACGGGTCAGTAGATCCAGGACCGGTTCAAAAATCGACAGCTCCACCAGCACCCCCTCATCTCCTCTCTCCAATCCCTCATCCCCAACCTCGTCTCCTCCCTCAATCTCTCCCTCCAGCTCATCTATTCCTTTAACGGTCGATCCTTCACTCCAAACCCTAACCCATATCCTAATCTTATAAATGCCTTCGAAAATCGACCTTTCACCCCTCGCCGCGATCTAAAACTCCAGTCCCTTGCTGCCAAACCCTCATCCGATCTGCCTTAGCAACCCCGCTGATCTGACAGTGATAAGAAGCCATTGGATGATGATGGAGATGTGGATCCGCTGTCTGTCGTCCGATCCATGGTCGATGTCTACCTCTTTAGGGATGCAAGTTAAGAATCCCACACACCATTATTGGATGGTGGGAGATATGTCCAGCCGACTCCCACTGCATCCTGTGCTAACACAATGTTTTACCTATTTTATCAGAACCCTTTATTGAAAGGAAAGAAATGGAAACAAATGCATCTGGTAGTAGCTAGCGGTATACTCTAATTAATCTGCTAGAATTGAATGGCAAAGGAAGATTTGTGTAGCTGACCCCAATTAGTTGGGATAAGGCTTAGATGATGATATATTACAACGTTCTGTTATTATTATTATTTTCCTATGGAATTTCTGTTATTGAAATGAAAAATGCTTGCAGTTTCTTTGATTTTATTAGAATTTCTATCCATGTTTTGTGTTGCTTGAGTCAAGCCGATGTTCAACTCAATCAATTTATATCCATATATCGATTTATATCAAGTTGAACATCGACTTCCAGTTTTTTTTTTTTTTTTTTTTTTTTTTTTTTTTTTTTTTTTTTTTAAGAATTTATATCCATG
This sequence comes from Magnolia officinalis, assembly GCA_021015155.1. Classification (NCBI taxonomy): domain Eukaryota; kingdom Viridiplantae; phylum Streptophyta; class Magnoliopsida; order Magnoliales; family Magnoliaceae; genus Magnolia; species Magnolia officinalis. The sequence goes on from JAJHSJ010002820.1 coordinate 45,555, forward strand.
TTTTCTATTCAGTAATCTGCGAGCTAATAGCTGTGTTGACTATGGTACAGTTAGCAAGTGTAAAGTTCTGTGTAACGAGGACACTTATTCTTCCCTATGTCGTGTCTGATACCAGTGGTGCATAGACACTAGTTTCAGGGTACATGTTGACTCAGCTATTAGGAAAAGAATATTTCAATTATTTATTATATCGGCTGTTTGTTTTGTGGACTGCAAAATTTTTGTTTGATATGAATTGCAAGTGGGTTGTGCCACCTGTGTGGGGTTCATAATGTGTAGCATTTGAACTTTGGGTGTCTTCAATCTGCCATGGGTAATTTGTAATATTTTCTAGACATTTTAAATGTAAGCCTGTTTTCATGGAGATGAAGGATGATAAGATAAAAGTATTTCATGGTCAGGTGTATACACTGTTTTTTATTAGGTGTTTTGGTAGTTTGGCATTTGGTGTATTTGAAGGGATTTCAGTTTGAAGGTGCATTTGGTAGTTGGAATTTGGTGTATTTGGATTTTAATCTAATCTAAACCTGTCACGCCCCAAACCCGAAAATCGGATTCACAAGAATCCCGATCGCCGAATCTGGTGCCGATAGCCTCCGCAGTACCCCATTCTCAGCTCCTAGCGTCCAAACGCCAGATTCCGATCTTGGGATTCTACAAGGAGGATTTATTTATTTTTTTGCACATTTAACTCATAACAAGCATAACCACAAGATTACCCAATTCACAAAGGCAACATCATCATCACATATCCACTAATATAATCATTTAAATACAACGCTGAAAGGAAAATACATAAATCGAAAATCAAGCTCCAGAAGACCGTTGCACGCTCCAAGCTCAACACTGCTACAACCTAGCATCACCTGCACGCATCTATGTTGCAGAAGCTTATAGAAAGCTTAGAGGGTGGTGTAAGTGTGTGCACAAGGTAAATGCCAAGTATTCGATACAATGCCATCATCGTACAATACCAGAAATACTGGTAATTCATAAATCGTACAATATCAGAATAAGCAGAAATACTGACAAGATCATGAATTATCAGAGTAAGCAGAAATACTAACAAGATCATGAATTATCAGAGTAAGCAGAAATACTAACAAGATCATGAATTATACGATAACAGAGTAAACGAAATATTGACAAGTACATGAGTTAAATAATATCAGAGTACATAATGCAGATCAGCTATGCAAATGAGGAGTCATAAAGAGCCAAATATCAGGCATCGTATCTAGACTACATAAATGCAGACACACAAACCCAAAATACCATATGCCGCGGATGTATTGCAATATACGATGCGAATGGAATGACCATGCCGAAGTGTGAAGTCGTGATGGTGGTACGTAGTATCGCAGGCTACGGGGTCCACCACAAAGAACTTCTATCCAAACTAGTCCCATACCTAAATTTGAATAGTCAGACTCAGTGTAGTAAACTCCTGATCTCAGGTTAGTCGCACGCCCCAACCGAAATCCTGGCCATTGCGAAAGTACACGTAATAAATAGTTGCACACTACCAGCCCAGTCGATAGTGAATGAATGAATGAATGAGCATGCAACTCCTGCTCAAAAGTCCACATATCAGTACGGTTCATATCTGAGATCATCACCGGGGTTTACTACACTCCAAATGGCACTGCTGCTCTCCCAGCCGCATAGTCCAAGTGAGCGTAAGAAATCTCATTATCTGCCTGGCCAATAGTCTGCCAATACCTAATCGGCACGTCGATAGCGACCCATTCCTCGAGCTGGTCAGACTCAGCCTAGAAATGCCCCTACCCTCGGGCGGGTAAGGCCACACCCCCTCCCAACCGACCATGACACAGTGGGAAACTCGGCCTCCTGGTATTCAGCACTCGGGCGGTCATATATCCACTCGGTCTCGACGTTGGGGCGTCTCCTGGCCATGGAGGTTTAGGGATTTTCACCTAGGGACATCTATGGTGCCCGTATGCTAGAACCAAACATTTTCGGTGTCCCATCTGGCCATCCACGATATGCCTGTGGAGGTTACGACCCTGATGTCGCTAGGGCGTATAGTAATCTCAACACACAATGCAAGATGCATGCATGAGTCATACAATCCAATCATGCATCCATACTGTGCATACCGTGCACTCATGTAAGTAATCTCCACCTATCAGGGAGTCTCATAATAACTGCCCAATGACATATACAATAGTCAATCACATCTCATAACAAACATGCAGATGATGCGTATGGGCATGTATCATAATGCTATGCTGTCACATACTCATAATT
>JAJHSJ010001272.1:0-36317 GCA_021015155.1 Magnolia officinalis
TCTAAGGCCCCCGGTGATGTTTTATTGTCATCCAAGATATTCATAAATAAGATCAACAGACATGGATGAAGGGAAATCCCAATATCGGCTTGCTCTAAAACTTTTGTGGCCCCTGAGAACTTTTCAACGGTAGAATTTTTATTCATACTGTTTCTGCTGGTGTGTTCCACTTGCGTTTTGGATATGCTTCATTTTTGGAATACATCCCTAAAATGATCTAGTAAAAAGGATGGACGGAGTGGATAAAATGTATGTATGGCGGTGGGCCCCAAAGAGTTTACTCAGTACGTAATCCGCTTCCTTTTAGAGGCTTTTGAGGAAATTCGCGTCCCATATATACGGGAAACGGATTGGCTACTCCCTGCCATATATGGGAAGCCGTGGTGGGTGCTTCGTGGGCCCACTATGATGTATGTGTTTCATCCATTCCATTCATCCATTTTTATAGATTATTTTAGAATTTTATACCAAAAATTAGAGGGATATAAATCTTAGGTGGACCACACCATAGGCAAACAATGGTGATTGGATATCCACCATTAAAATCCTCCTAAGGCCCACTGTACTGTTTATTTGACATCCAATTGGTTGATTAGGTCATGAAGGACCAGATGAGGGGAAAAACCAAAGATAGGCTTGATCCAAAACTTTTATGGCCCCGAAAAGATTTTTAACAGTCCATGCTCATTTACCTTTCCTGTAATGTGGTCTAGTTGAGATTGGGATATACCTCATTTTTGGTCTGATAGTATAATTATCTGGAAAAATAGATGGACGGCATGGATGAAACAAGTAGATCATAATGGGGCCTACAGAGCACCGACCACCAGCCGTTGGCCGGTGGCAGGGGGAGTAGTCAATCCGTTTCCCCTCTATATCGTATATATGGGCGCGGATTGGATGTTAGTAGCCAAATCGCTACTGAAGTGACGTCACCAAGCTCTGTGGACCCCACCATGATGCATGTGTTGTATCTAGAGCTGGGCAGAAAGGGACCGATCGGGCAGATCTGACCCGATCCGACCCGAACAGATTTGAACCAAAGGCCACGATCGGGTAGGATCGAGCTGGACCACCAAGATCCGACTGTTAATCGGATCGATTTCGGATCAATGGCCAACCTGCACCGACCCGATCCGAATGATCCGATTAGATTCGATTCGATTCGATCCACACATATTTATTCACCATTGTTTCCAGTAATGTTGTCCACTTAAGACTGGGATATATCTCTTTATTATATATATATATATATCATATTATATATATACTATATCTATATATATATAATATATATACCATAAAATGATTTAGAAAAATAGATGGACGGAATGGATGAAGTAAATACATCATGGTGGGCCCCATAGAGCACTGACTTACCATCCTTTGACTAGTGGGATAGGAGTACCCAATCTTTCTTCTCACACTGCTCGAGGTTCCTCGATCAGAGCTCTTGACGAAAAACAAGTCTTTCACCTTTCTTGCTTGGAATGTTAGGTGGGTCCCACCATGATGTTTGTGATAAATCCACACCATCCATCCGTTTTAGGAGCTCATTTTAGTACATGCTGCCAAAAATGAATTATATCCAAGACTCAAGTGGCCCTTACGAGAGGACACAGTATAGATTTAATGACCACCTTCCTCTACTATTGAAACTCTTTTAGTGTCAAGAATATTCGATCCGAACCGTATATAACCCGATCCGACTCAATTTTCCAGACTGAGTCGAACTTGGTTCGAGTCAAGCCAACAATACAACGGATCGGATTGAGTTAAAGGACACGGACTCGGTGCCGGATCTGATCGGGTTCGGGTCCGATACTAAAAACTTCGGACCGAAACGAGTTGGGGCCAATTCGGTCCGACTCGACTCGATGCCCACCTCTAGTTGTATCTATACCGTCTAACCATTTTTAAAGATACATGTAGCATATTCAGAACTAATAAAGATGGATCATGACACATGTGACATCTTGCAATAAGAAATTCCATGTAGTGTAGGACATGCATTGACACATTTGACATGTTGATTAGAGCTGGACACAAACCGACCCGATCCATCGGATCCGACCCGATCTGAACCGATCCAAAGGCCTAGATTGGTGTTGTTCGAGTTGGATTAGTCGGATCCGACCGTTCATCGAATCAAGTTCAAATCGTGGTTAATTCGGACCGATCTGAACTGAATGGATCCGATTAGATCGATCCGATCTGGAGTTATTCGTATGAATATTTATCACATATATTTATCATATGAACATGTTGGATGAAAAATAAACATCACTGGGGCCTTATAAATTTATTAGCGGCGAAAAACAATACTGCTACTTTTTCCTGTGGTATAGTCCACTTGAGCTTTAGATATGCATCAATTTTGGGTTCAACCACTAAAATGATCTAGAAAAACGGATGGACAGCGTGGATAAACCACATGCATTAATCATGTGGGCCCCAACAGATTTTACTTAGTACGATAAGAGCCCACTGAGAAATTTTGTGATGTGCACGTCAAGTTGTCAACACAGCTTAGCAGCTTCGAAGCGGATTGCATAGTGAGCAACTCACTACACTTAGCGTATGGAGTGAAGTTTGTGGGGTCCACCATGATTTATGTATTTTATCGGCTCCATTCATTCATTTTATAAAATAATTTCAGGGCTTGAGCCCAAAAATTAGAGATATCCAATATTCAAATGGACCACACCACATTAAACAGTTGAATTGAACATCTACCGTTGAAAAATTCTTGAGGGCCACAGAAGTTTTGGATCAAGCTTATATTTGTGTTTTCTCTTCATCCATGTATTTATGATGTTATGAACAGGTTGGATGACAAATAAACATCACTGTGGGCCTAAAAAGGTTTCAACGGTGAAAATCATTATCTCCACTGTTTCAAGTGGTATGATCCACTTGATCATTGGATATGCTTCAATTTTGGGATCAACCCCTTAAATTAGATGGAAAAACGGATAGACGCCTTGGATAGACTACATACATTCAAGGTGGGCCCAACTGAGTTTACTCAGTACGATGAGAGCGTACTGACTACTGAGTAACTCAGTACACAATTCGATTTGCAACAGCTTATAGGCTGTAAGTTGTAGCATGCAGCTGGTGTATAGATACATGTCGTGCAAAGACGGGCGGTGTGGATAGAATTCATACATCTTGTTGGCGACTTAGTGGCCCATCGGAGCCTCATTCATCTCATGCCCCATCCAACCATTGCATCCCCCATCAAACCATCCATTCATCTCATACAATCATCCAAACATCCATCTATCTAACCATTCCATCCATCTATATATCCAGTCATCCAAACATCCATCCATCCAACCATACTATCCATCCATCCAACATCTGACCATCTCGTTCATTAAACATGGTTGATCATCCCATCAATCATCAAAACATCCATCCATCCATTCCATCTATCCATCAAACATGGTTGACCTTGTGATTTTCGGTGATGTACAACATTCGATTGTTGATTGGAGACTTAATGAAGTGATGCACGATGATTTCCAACATCCGATAAAGGATTGAAGGTTAATCGGATGGTCAACAACACTTTCTATATATCATTCGATTGTTGATTAGAGGTCGATCAAGCGATTGTCGATGTGTACCATTTGTATCGTCAATAAGGAAATTGATAACAAGATTTATGTTGGTTTGTACCGTTTAATCATTAATTAGAGGTTCATCGCATGTTCAACAACACTTCGTGTCAAAATTAAAATTTTGAATTGGTGGGAAACATTTTAGCGACGATAATTATAGTGCGTCGCAAAAACATCGACTATTTGTGATGATTTACAATGTTGTTGCAAATACTCTAACATTTTGCAATGAAACTACGCTCGTCGCATAAAGTTTTAGTTTGTATTTGTCGCAACAAGTTAACTTAGTCGTCGCTAAAACAGCCTAGTTGCAGCGACTTTCATGTCGTGGCAACAAATAATATTTTGCCACGACACTCAATTCGTCGCATAAAGTGGACATTAACGATGATCATGGAAATGCGTGGCAGAAGGTCTTTCCCACCATGTCATTTTCTCGGGAGAAATTGGTGGGAAACATTTTTAGTGACGACAATTACAGATCATCACAAAAACGTCGACTATTTGCGATGATTTACAATGTTGTTGCAAATACTATAACATTTGGCAATGAAACTACGTTCATTGCAAAAAGTTTCAATTTGTATTTGTCGCAACGAGTTAACCCGGCTGTCGCTAAAATATACTATTTGCAGCGACTTTCGTGTCGTGGCAACAAATAATGTTTTGCCACGACACTTAATTCATCTCATAAAGTGGACATTAACGATGACCATAGAAACGTGTGGCGAAACGTCTTTCCCACCATGTAATTTTTATGGGAGAACTTGGTAGGAAACGTTTTAGCGACGATAATTATAGCTCGTCGAAAAAACGGTGCCTATTTGCGATGAGTTACATTGTTGTTGCAAATACTCTAACATTTCGCCTTGAAAATACATTCAGTGTAAAAAGTTTTAGTTGGTATTTGTCGCAACGAGTTAACTTAGTCATCGCTAAAACAAACTATTTATAACAACTTTCGTGTCGTTGCAAAAAAATAATATTTTGCCACGACACTCAATTCGTCGCATAAAGTGGACATTAGCGATAACTATAGAAACGCGTGGCGAAACGTCTTTCCCGCCATGTAATATTTGCCGGAGAAATTGGTGGGAAACGTTTTAGCGACGATAATTATAGCTCGTCGCAAAAATGTTGACTATTTGCGATGATTTAAAATGTTGTTGCAAATACGCTAACATTTCGCCATTAAACTACATTCGACGCAAAAATGTTTCAGTTGGTATTTATCGCAACAAGTTAACCTAGTCGTCGCTAAAACAAGCTATTTGTAGCGACTTTCGTGTCGTTGCAAAATTAATATTTTACCACGACACTCAATTTGTCGCATAATGTGGACATTAGCGATGACCATAGAATGCGTGGCGAAACGTCTTTCCCGCCATGTAATTTTTGCCGGAGAAATTGGTGGGAAACGTTTTAGCGACGATAATTATAGCTCATCGCAAAAATGTTGACTATTTGCGATTATTTAAAATGTTGTTGCAAATACGCTAACATTTCGCCATGAAACTACATTCGTAGCAAAATGTTTCAGTTGGTATTTGTCGCAACGAGTTAACCTAGTCGTCGTTAAAAAAGACTATTTGTAGTGATGTTCATGTCGTTGCAAAAAATAATATTTTGCCATGACACTCAATTCGTTGCATAAAGTGGACATAGCGATGACCATAGAAACACGTAGCGAAACGTCTTTCCCGCCATGTACTTTTCCCATAAGAAATTAGTGGGAAACGTTTTAGCGACAATAATTATATGTCGTCGTCAAAAACGTTAACTATTTGTGATGATTTACAATGTTTTTGCAAATACTCTAACATTTCGCCATGAAACTACATTTGTCGCAAAACATTTCAGTTGGTATTTGTCGCAACGAGTTAACCTAGTCGTCGCTAAAACAGACTATTTGTAACGACTTTCGTGTCGTTGCAAAAAATAATATTTTGTCACGACACTCAATTCGTCGCATAAAGTGGACATTAGTGATGACCATAAAAATGTGTGGCAAAACGTCTTTCCCGCCATGTAATTTTCCCATATGAAATTGGTGGGAAACATTTTAGCGACGTTAATTATAGCTCGTCGCAAAAACGTTGATTATTTGCGATGATTTAAAATATTGTTGCAAATACTCTAACATTTCGCAATGAAACTACATTTGTCACAAAACGTTTCAGTTGGTATTTGTCGCAACGAGTTAACCTAGTCGTCGCTAAAACAGACTATTTGTACCGACTTTCGTGTCGTTGCAAAATATAATATTTTGCCACGACACTCAATTCATCGCATAAAGTGGATATTAGCGATGACCATAAAAACGCTTGGCGAAACGTCTTTCCCGCCATGTAATTTTTCCATAAGAAATTGGTGGGAAACGTTTTAGCAACGATAATTATACCTCGTCGTAAAAATGTTGAATATTTGCGATGATTTAAAATGTTGTTGCAAATACTCTAACTTTTCGCAATGAAACTACATTCGTCGCCATAAGTAAAATTCAATATTTTTTACAATGAGTTGAACTAGTCGTTGTAAAAGCTACTATTTACGATAACTTTTGTGTCGTCGTAAAAAAATATATTTTTTTTACGACACCTAATTTGTCACAAAAAGTGACTATTAGCAACGACTGGTTAAGATCGTTGTAAAAAATTCATACGAAAACTTTTTGCGACAAGTTTTGCGACGATAATTGAAGCTCGTCGCAAAAAAAGTTAATTATTAGCGACGATTTAAAATGTCATCGTGAATAATCTATATTTTGCAACAACTTGAAATGTCGTTGTAAAAAATTGCATTTCCCAATGAAATTCGACTCGTCGCTAAAAAAAATTGTTGCAAAAAGTCTAATTTGTTATAGTGAATTCATGTTTAGTCGCTAGAATGTTTTAGTGTTTTGTTCAATGCTAATCTGTCGATGCAATCAAAGGTGCCACTGAATGATCGTGCAAAAATTACACAAAGTTGCGTAAGTGCGGGATTTGTTTCCTATTTCTATTGTGATTCACCTAGAGTGTGTGTGTGTGTGTAGCTTGGGTGAATCGAGGCTTGTTTAAATCTTGTAATCTCTATCTCTTGTAATTTTCTACTTTCATAGTGCATATATGTCACTTTGTGCCATGGTTTTTTCTGATTGGGCTTGGTTGTGCGATTGAAATACTTTGCATAAAACAAGGACCTTAAACATAATTAGAGTTCATCAAATTTGAAATACTCAAAAAATAATAAAATATCATAGCTTACTGGATATAACAATTTTCGACTTAAAACTCATATTTGATCCCTACAACAATTAAATGTTGTGGAACAATTTAGGGCCAATTACATTTGACATTGTATAAGACGCAGAACTCATTGATAACTTTTCAATGATTTATTATATGCATGATTTCAATAAATAATCATAAAGTTCTGGTCATTGGTGGATATAATTTGCGTTATGCCAATTGGAGTCATGCTCACTAGTGCACCTACACACATGCACACCTTTGCACACGTGTCATGGGCGTCTAATTTAAATGAACCATGTGATGCGGAAACCCATAAAACTCCAAGGGAAATTTTTTCATTCAGATCTAAAATTCTGGTGGGCCATATCAAAGAGAAATGCAAAGCAAGGGAGGAAACTGTTTTCATTTTTCATGGCCTACCAAAGTTTTGAATCAAAGTAAAAATTGGGGCGGGAGAATTTCATGAGGTACTGCTTCAAGTGGACCATTTAAATTTTCGAGTCACATCACGTATGATGAGTTCTCAAAATAGTTTGCATGAGTTCCATGTGGACTGGTGCACAGATGAGCATTATGCGGCTGCCAATGCTTCCTCAAATTTGGGTCATATGGCCTAATGTCTTTTGACTTGACCTTCGAACAATTGTCCTTTAATTGTATTACATCACTTTTGGCGTGTAAAATAATGTCTAGATGATGTGAAATTAGTTTCATTTAAAAGCCTGTTGCGTTAGCTTTACAACAAGTCCAAAATCAAGCAAATCGGATGCAGTTTGAACACATTCAATTGAACAAAGGTGTATATGTCTGTGACGAGATTAAGGGGTATTTAAATTGCTTTTAATATTTTCTTGAAATGGATTATTAGAATCAGAGATAATATGATTCTTTTAGCTTTTCTTTTGCATTTTTTTTTTTAAAATTAAAACATGCAATCTTTGAATTTTATTATATTTTGACTGTTTTGATTTTCTAAAAGAAAGGTTGAGATTTCACCTGCTTCCAATAACTGTGGACGTGACTTTCTTTTTTCTTTTTCCTTATTATTATTATTATTATTATTAAGGGGTGCACAACTACGGAGTTGGTGCAGACATTACTTCCCACCATTCAATGATACCCGTGATTCTATAAAACGCTGTCGAATTTACAATTTTCAAATGTGTCAGGATTCCCACGTACCATGTGATTGGATAATAGGATATGTGTGTGGGACGGGAATATACCTGCAGCACCCGGTGGATCAAGCTCTGTGGAGCTCACTATGATGTATATGTTTCATCACGCAGTCTATCTATTTTGCCAGCTTATTTTCATGCATGTGCCAAAATATAGGCGGATCGAAACCTCAAGTGGACCACACTGTTGAAACCTTCCTAAGGCCTACCGTTATATTTATTTTTCATCCAACCTGTTCGTAAGGTCACATAGCCCCCATGAAGTGAAAACACGAATATCAGAGTTTATCCAAACCTTATGGCCCCAGGAAGTTTTGAATGGTAAGCATACAATTCCCACTTTCCTGTGTTGTGGTCCACTCAAGCTTTTAATCTGCACCAGTTTTGGGCTTGTATACTAAAATGAGCTAGCAGAACAGATGGATGGCATCGATAAAATGCATACATCATGATGGGGCTTACAAAGATTGGGCAAGGTAATTTTTGAGGTGATGGCACCGCACGCAATCCGCATCTATACGTGTGCACCGTCTGTGCTCGTGCACACCAGTGCAAACAAATTTTCAGTTATAATATTAGCTGGAAAATATGAACGATAGTGACAATCTACCAGCCGACCTGAACACACGAATATAAAAGGTGGTAATAAGTAAAAGTAATATATAAGGCATCTCAATAACATACCTGACTGTCCATCCTCAGGAAGGAAGGTGGCCCCACACACCCAGCTTGCGGATCGGGACGGAGAAACAGAAGTCAAAAGAAAGATGCTCGTGGCCCACCGCCTACATTGGTTGCTTGCACCAAACTCCATGTGGTTCAAGTTACGAACTACATGTGAACGTGTGATTGCCAAACGATCATGCTAACCGCACGGTACAAATATCATTAAGCAGGGAACAAGTAACAAATATTTTATAATAGAAAAGTTATATTTATCATTATACTTTGTAGCTAGTAAATTAAGATATTATTTATTTTATAATAGAAAAGTTATATTTATCATTATACTTTGTAGCTAGTAAATTAAGATATTATTTATTGGCCAAGTCAGTCAATATAATTGTAATAATAATTTAGTAAAATATATGTTAAATCGATCGATTTTAAATGGTCTAATTGACAAATGAGTTTTAGCATCATCTAAATTTGATCTTAAGTATGTGCCTCAAAGAACAATAAAAGAACATGTTATAGCAAATTTTTTTTACTGATCATCCATCTAACATAACAAGTCAACTTCCTACAAAAGTGTTTGACTTATATCAGGTTAATCTGAAGCCCTAAAAATTATTTTTTGACGGTTCAAGGACTGAATTTAATTTTAAGTATGTGCATCAAAGAGCAATAAAAGCATATGCCATAACAAATTTTTTTGCTAATCATCCATCTGACATAAAAAGTCATCTGGAATTTATTTTTTGACGGTTCAATGATTGACAAATCATCAGGGGTAGGGATTGTTTTAATATTCCTGGATGGAAAGAGGCAAGATTTTGCATTTCGAGTTTAAATGCACCATTAACCATATCGAATATGAAGCCTTGGCGATTAGCTTGGAAATGTTGATGGAATTGGGTACAAGAAATATATCAGTAACAAGTGATTTCTAGTTAGTAACAAATCAAGTAGTTGGTTTGTTTAAATGTACTAGTGTCGCACTACTATTATATTATGCTTTAGTAATCCAACTAATGATAATTTCGGTGAAGTTGAGTTGAAGCATGTGACCAGAGAACATAATGTGGATGCGAATGAAATGGCATAACTAGCGAATGGATTTCAAATCATCTAAGGGTCTATCGCAAGAATGATCACTGTCTAAAAAAGGTCCTTACCATCACTTTCCAAATGGAACTAACTTTGGAAATCTATCATGTTGAGATAGGTGAAGATGGTTGGAATCCAATCATGGGTTATCTTCAATATCATCAGGTTAAAACCAACATGGATATCAGAAGAACAACTCATAATTATGTTATGGTCTGTTTAGAAGTGGAGCCACATGCGCGGATTTTGTGTCGCAAGTCCTTCGCAACTGAGATGCAGAAAGGAGTTTCGCGGATTTCGTGTTGCAAGTCCTTTCGCAACTGGGATGCGGAAAGGAGTTTCCGCGGATTTCATGTCGTAAGTCCTTTCGCAACTAGGATGCGGAAAGGGAAGTTGTCAAAACTATAAATTGGGGTCCCTAGGGCTATTCTAGGGTTAAGGTGAATATTGAAAATATTTCTAAGGTGTGGGCAAGGGATTTTCTCTGTACTTCCAAGGGAGAAGTTAGTATATTGCCTTGTAATCTTCATTCTTCATAGTGGAAGTTTGCATCCGTGGTTTTTTACCCTAGATTGGGGTTTTTTCACATATATCTTGTCTTGTGGTTTGTTTTGGATTGCTTTGATCTATTTGTAGTTTATATTTCTTCCTATTTATCGTTTGTGGGTGGGGCCTGAGATTGGATCTAGGCCCACTGCGTTGTTGGCGTGCTGCGTAACAACTGGTATCAGAGCTATTGGTTTAGTTCTATTGGGAGCGATGGTGGAAGATGAAAAAACTAAAATTGAGAAGTTTGATGGTTCAAACTTTGCCTTCTGGAAGATGCAGATGGAGGGTTATCTGTATCAGAAGGACCTCTACATTCCTCTATGAGGAAAAGAGAAGAAACCAGAAAAGATGACAGATGATGAAAAGTTTTTACTGGATAGGAAGGCTTTAGGAACGATCCGACTCTCTTTGTCTAAGAGCGTCGCCTTCAATATATCCAAGGTGAAAACTACAAAAGAATTAATGGAAGCTTTAGCCACAATGTATAAAAAGCCCTCAGCATCCAACAAGGTTCATCTTATGAAACAGCTATTCAACATGAAGATGTCAGATGGTGGGAGCGTGGCTGAACATCTAAACGAGTTCAATATAGTCACGAGCCAGTTGGAATCCGTTGGCATTGTTTTTTAGGATGAGGTCAAAGCGTTATTGATCTTATCCAGTTTACCAGACAGTTGGGATGGTTTGGTGATTGTTGTGAGCAATTCTTCAGGGTCGACAAAGCTGAAATTTGATGATGTGGCCAGTCTAATTCTCAGCGAAGAATCTAGAAGGAAGGCATCAGGAGTTTCAGGGGATTCAGGGAATGCTCTAAACGTTAAAGGAAGAGGAAGATCGCTGACCAAAGGAGGCAATAAACACGGACGTTCTAAGTCGAGGAAGAAGTCCAAGGGACCGAAAGACAAAGATGGGTGTTGGCATTGCGGCAAGAAGGGACACATGAAACGTGATTGCAAGGCGCTTAAGAAATAAGAAGGAAGCTCTCAAGACGGGAAAGATTCAATGAATCTATCTAAGGAGAGTGACACAGATGCATTAATCTTGTCTCTTGATGCGAGGAATGAGTCTTGGATTATAGACTCGGGTGCTTCGTTTCATGCCACTTCATGTAAGGAAGTTCTGCGTAACTATGTATCAGGTGACTTCGGGAGAGTCTACCGGGGTGTTGATGAGTCGTGTAGTATTGTTGGAAAGGGAGATGTTCATATAATTCAGAAAGACGGAACAACGTTGAAATTGAAGGATGTCAGACATGTACCGAGTTTGAGAAGGAATATGATCTCAGTAGGGCAGTTGGCCGATACCGGTTATGTGATGACATTCACCAGTGATTCGTGGAAGATCACAAAAGGTGCCTTGGTGATATCTCGAGGCAAGAAAGAAAGTACTTTGTACATGACTTCAGGATCATATAGTTCACTCGCAGTCACATCAACTGGAGTGAATGGGCAGTTATGGCATCAAAGGCTAGGACATATGAGTAAGAAAGGGATGAAAGTGCTATTATCAAAAGGGAAGCTACCAGGGCTGAAGTCTATTGACTTGGAATTCTGCGAGGACTGCGTGTATGGTAAGCAGAAGAGGGTAAGCTTTAAGAAGACAGGACGCGCTCTAAAGACACATCTGTTGGAGCTTGTACACACTAATGTGTGGGGACCGGCACAGTATTATCTCTTGGTGGTTCACGTTATTTTGTTAATTTTTTTGATGATGCTAGTAGAAAACTGTGGGTCTATTTCTTAAAGCATAAATCTGATATATTTGATGTATTTAAGAAGTGGAAAGTTATGGTAGAAAATGAGACAGGCAAAGTGTCTCAGATCTGACAATGGGGGAGAGTATTGTGATAAGAGGTTTGAGGAGTATTGTGCAGCAAATGGAGTCAAACATTAGAAAATGATTCCAGGGACACCGCAGCAGAATGGTGTGACTGAGCGCATTAACAAGACTATCCTTGAGCCCGTCAGGAGCATGAGGTTACATGCAGGGTTGCCCAAGACCTTTTTGGCAGATGCTGTGAATACTGCCGCATATCTCATCAATAGAAGTCCCTCAGCACCATTGGATGGTGGGCTACCAGAAGAAACGTGGACTGGGAAAGAAGTGAACCTTGCACATCTCAGAGTGTTCGGTTGCACTTCATATGTTCACATTGATGCAGAGCACAAAAACAAGCTGGATGCGAAGTCCAGGAGGTGCACGTTTATAGGCTACGGGCAACATGATTTTGGCTACAGGTTTTGGGATACAGAAAACAGGAAAATCATCAGAAGCAAGGACGTAGTCTTCAATGAAAAGTGATGCATAAGGACAGTGTGCAGGAAAATAAGGCCGAAGAAAAGGAATTCGTAGAGTTGGAAGAGTTACCGGACACGGGTGTTACAACGTCACAGGATGATCATGCACAGGAGCATTATAAGGCAGAGCCACATACACCGGTTGTGAGGAGGTCTACTCGGGAGAGGAGACCCACGGTCCAATATTCACCCTCCTTATATTATTTACTGCTGACAGATAAAGGTGAGACAGAGTGTTTTGAAGAGGCATTACAATCAGATACACGGGTTAAGTGGGAGCAGGCCATGGATGAGGAGATGGACTCTCTTGAGTCTAATCGTACATGAGATCTAGTCACTCTACCTAAGGGTAAGAAAGCTCTTCATAACAAGTGGGTTTACAGATTGAAGGAGGAGCACGATGGTTAGAAATGGTACAAGGCTAGACTAGTTGTGAAAGGGTTTCAACAAAAGGCAGGTATCGATTTCACTGAAATATTTTCACCTGTGGTGAAAATGTCTACAATTCGCATGGTCTTGAGTATAGTGGCTACAAAGGACTTACATCTAGAGCAGCTAGATGTTAAGACAGCCTTTCTTCATGGGAAGCTTGAAGAAGAGATATATATGCATCAACCAACAGGATACGTGGCACCGGGAAAGGAGAACAAGGTGTGCAGACTGAAGAAGAGTTTATATGGCCTGAAGCAGCCCCGAGGCAGTGGTACAAGAAGTTCGACAGTTTCATGTCGGGAAACGGCTTTAAGAGATGTCATGCAGACTACTATTGTTACTTGAAGAAGTTTGATACGTCATCCATCATTCTTCTTTTGTACGTTGATGATATGCTTGTGGCCGGTTCAAGCATGAAGGACATCTTAGATCTCAAAAGACAACTGTCTAGAGAATTTGCCATGAAGGATTTAAGAGCTACAAAATAAATCTTAGGCATGAGGATAAACCGTGACAGGGAAAACAAGAAACTAGTTTTGTCACAGGCAGAGTACATAGCCAAAGTACTTAACCGATTCAATATAGAGGTGCTAAGCCGGTTAGCACTCCATTAGCCAACCACTTCAAGCTATCTAAGAAGCAATGGGAAAAGACGCAAGAGGAACGGGACTACATGGCTAAAGTCCCATACGCGTCAGCTATTGGGAGTCTCATGTATGCTATGGTGAGCACGAGGCCAGACATTGCTCAAGTAGTGGAGTTGTTAGCAAGTTCATGAACAACCCCGGGAAGGAACATTGGGAAGCTGTGAAGTGGATCCTTAGATATTTGGTAGGTACTAAGGATGTAGGGTTGTGCTATGGTGGATCGGAAATCAAGCTACAAGGCTACGTGGATTCAGATTTGGCAGGAGATATTGACAGCAGGAGAAGCACTACAGGTTATGTCTTTACTCTGGGTAGTGCTGCAGTCAGTTGGGTCTCTCAGTTACAGAAGATAATATCTATCAATATGACAGAAGCAGAATATGTTGCAGCTACAGAAGCATGCAAGGAGATGGTGTGGATGCAAGGTTTCATGGAAGAGTTGGGTAAGAAGCAAGCAGATTGCAAACTGTACAGTGACAGTCAGAGTGCAATACACTTGGCCAAGAATTCAGCCTGTCATTCAAGAACCAAGCATATTGCCATCAGATATCACTTCATACATTCGTTACTGGAAGATGGATTGATTGCTCTGGAGAAGATTCATACAAGTGAGAATCCTACGGATATGTTGACCAAGGTGGTCACAAGAGAGAAGTTGAAGATCTGTTCAGTTTTGATTGGTCTTCAGGCTTGAAGACGGGGAGGTGGTGCACTCCGAATGAAGAAGACAAAGGTTTATGGCGATGTGTCTCCAAGTGGGAGATTGTTGAGAAGTGGAGCCACATGCGTGGATTTCGTGTCGCAAGTCCTTCGCAACTGGGATGCGGAAAGGAGTTTCGCGGATTTCGTGTCGCAAGTCCTTTCGCAACTGGGATGCAGAAAGGAGTTTCGCGAATTTCGTGTCGCAAGTCCTTTCGCAACTGGGATGTAGAAAGGGAAGTTGCCAAAACTATAAATTGGGGTCCCTAGGGCTATTATAGGGTTAAGGTGAATATTGGGAAATATTTCTAAGGTGTGGCAAGGGATTTTCTCTGTACTTCCAAGGGAGAGGTTAGTATATTACCTTGTAATCTTCGTTCTTCATAGTGGAAGTTTGCATCCGTGGTTTTTTACCCTAGATTGGGGTTTTTCCACGTATATCTTGTCTTGTGGTTTGTTTTGGATTTCTTGATCTGTTTCTAGTTTATATTTCTTCCTGTTTATCATTTGTGAGTGAGGCCTGAGATTGGATCTAGGCCCACTGCGTTGTTGGCGTGCTGCGCAACAATGGTCGACAGTGAATTATATAGAAAAGGAGCAGATGGTGTGCAATTACGGTGTTTAGGAAAAGAGGAGGCCATGTTGGTCATGACCAAAATACGTTAAGGAATATGTGGAGCTCATCAAGTCGGAAGAAAAATGAATCTCACACTTAGACTTTATGGTTATTGTTGGCCAAAAATGATGTTCGATTGTATTCAGTACACTAAGGGATGTGAAGCATGTTAGAAACATGGGCCGATACAACACATGTTTATGATTGAGCTTCATTCTATTGTTAAGCATTGGCCTTTTCGATGATGGGTTATCAATTTAGTAAGTTAAATCCATCCACCCTCATCAAAACTGGATAGTTTTATTATAATGGTCACCGATTATTTCACCGAGTGGGTAGAGGCGAAGCTCATGAAAGGAGTCGGCCATATAGAGATTATCATGTTTATTAAAACTTATATCGTCCATAGATTTCGAATTCCCAAGTCTATTACTATGGAACGATGCACCACATTTTCATCTTAGGAAGTGAAGGCGATGGCTGGGCAATACAAGATCAGCATTCAACACCTTACTAGGCTCAGGCCAATGGACAGGGTGAAGCTAGTAAAAAAGTTATAAAGAACATCTTAAGGAAGATTATTAATGATAATCCGTGTGAATGGCATGCTAAATTATCTGAAGCCCTGTGGGCTTACAAAATTCACCTCGGTCTAGTACTGAGGTAAGTCCTTTTGCACTCACTTATGGCCATGATGTTGTACTACCTCTAGAAGTTATTGTGTCATATTTAAGGGTTGCATATCAAGCTGGTTTAACCTTGGCTGAGTTTTTAAAGCCTATGCTGGTCGAATTGGATAAGTTAGACGAAATGCGATTGAAGGCCTTAGATTTCTTTATAGCCAACAAGGCCAAGGTTACTTAAGCCTATAATAAGAAAGTAAAAGGGAAAGCCTTCAGAGAAGGGGACATGGTCTGGAAGGTAGTGTTGCCATTAGGATCAAATGATGCTTCTTTTCAGAAATGGTCACCTACCTGGGATGCACCATTCACAGTCATTCGAGTTCTCTAAGGAGGGTACTATATTCTTCACAACTTGCAAGGAAAGGTCATGAAAGTTCCAATTAATAGAAATTTTTTGAAGGCTTATTATCCCAATATGTGAGAAATAATGCTATGTGAGGCCTAGTAAATATTTGTTAATAACAACAAATCCTTACCCCCAACCACGAATACAATCTGAAATTAAACTCGATCGAGAAAAGAAAAAGCACATAAAAGAAAGGAACCTTTTATTGATGAAGAAGGGAAAACATAAAGATGGCCTCTGACCGTCTTAAAAAAAAAAAAAGTGAAATAGAAATAGAGGCTCGGTTGAGTTGATATTTTAGGCATGTGTTGCCATGATTTTCTCGAACTCCTGCTTTGCACGGGCCTTGGTCTCCTCCACCTGACGCTTTCTATCTTTCCAACACTACCCCTCTGCCACAACACGCTCGAGGAGGCGTACAATTTCGGCCACATGACTACCACGGACAATGGCATTTGTTTTTACCTCTCTTTTGTGAGCGCTGCTCTCTTGTGATTGAGCTTGAGAGATAGCAATATGGGAGTCCATGAAAGCCAGAAGCTCCTTCGGGTTGCGGTGGTCTCTCCCATGGTAGACACACTCCATCTCTTTGATGTCATCCATTAGGTCCTTGCTTTAGACCTAGAGTAAGAAGTATGGAAACGTGAGGAACTCCAATGAGAAGTGTCATTAATATAGGTATCAAAGGGCATGGATCGTTCCAGCATTCCTTACATCATGGATGGAGTAGTAATAGCATGTAAGGCATCGTACCACTTTCCGAGGAGGTTGGAACGTACAACTGCAGAAGCATTTATTTTGGCAGAGGAAACAACATGTCACTCCTCATTGCTATGCGACATCATCATGGAAGTTACGCTCTCTAGTCAGGGGAACAGAAAGAAAAGAAAAATGCTAAGTAGAGAATGGTCGAGATGTAATAAGAAACAAAAAGTGGCACTCTAGTTGATTCCATAAAATTAAAATTGTTATACAGACCGACACAAGAATTAAAAGTCAAAAGAAGAAAAAATAACCATCTTCTTGAGTATTTTTGCTCGCCTAGCCTCCTGTCGATCAAGAGTTTCTTGAGTCTTCAAGGCCAAACACTCGACCTAGCCGACATATGAGGTTTTGTGTTGCACAGAGGCAATCAACATGCTGACTTCGTCTTCTTGCTTTTCCTTGATCTTTGCCAACTCCTCATAGCCATTCTTTAACATCTCTAGTTTTTCCTCTAATGTTGTGATTTGAGTAGCAAGATCGATCATTTTAGTGTCAGACTCTTTTAATTTATCATGAGCAATAGAGAGTCTTACTTGGCAGCATGACCTTGATGACCTCAAGGGTTGTGGTCGAATGCTCAACCTTAATCCTATCAACTGTAGAAGTGATATCCTTATTAGAGTTTCAACACCTGGTCAAGGGTTTGAGTGCCCATAGGTGGTGAAATCCCACTACGGCATGAGTGTGTGGGGGTGTAAAAAAAATAATCCTTATACTCTTATTTGAAGTATAGGAATTCATGAAGTGCAGGCATTCTAGTAGATAAGGTTTCATCCATGATAGAAAACACTTGATAGCAATGAATGAAAAGTGCACGTCTCTTGACCAATCCTGTGGAGATGATTTTAACAGCCCATAAGCATATAAGAGCTCTTAACTCATCTTGGAGTTACTGAAGTTTTGAGGAAGGTTGCGGGGACTCAACCACAATGATGTCACGGTTAACAACTTGGCCGAGGAAAGAGAGCACTTCTTCAACAGGAAATATTTTCTTTGTCGAAGGAGGTATTGTTCGCATTTTAATTGTTGGAGGAGGTGATGAAGCAATAGTGTCATCAGTCATAAGAGCTTCGGTAGTCGTTGCTCGGCTAAGAGAAGTATCTGATAGAGTGGATGATCGATGTGGTTCTTCTTCTTCTTCTTCCTCGTCCACAATCACTAGATGCCTAACAGCTTTTATTAGAGAGGTCGATTAGTTGATGGTGCAGAGTGACTGGCTGATGCATGAGTGGAATGGGAAGAAGTGGTTTTTTGGGAACTCTATGGTGTTAACACAATGGGCTCATTATCTTCTTAATCGAGAACGATTGACGGAGCCCTAGAATGGATGGAAACACAAAAATGTTCCATTGATTAAGCAATTTCCGTGTCCCCTTGAGTTTAATCATCTAGTCGAGGGACATCACTCGTAGTTATTTTGAATCAAAGACATTGAGTTGTTCCATTGAAGCAATAGACTCATCTGTTATAGCAATAATAGTCATTATTTTGGATTGCTGAAGTTGTCGTATTGCAGAAACGATTTGTTTCCTAGTGACCAAAAATTTTCTCATCACTACATAGATGAAAGATGTCAAAAGAAGCAGAGAACATAAAGCAAACAGGCATAAAAGAAAGAGAAAACATCCACCTATGTTAAAGTGTGGCGAGAGTTGAGTATTGGTTAATCATTTATTTAATTTTGGTAAGATTGTCAAAAGCTACTGGAAAAGGATGAGCAATAGTAGAAAAATAGGGTGGATTAGGATTGTAAGGTTTGAGATAACGATCGAGAGGAATGTTAGGATTGTTCAGCATTTCCTTATCTTTCATCCATTTATTGAAAGCACGATTGAAACTAGCTTCTTCATGTCTATTACGAGCTTACTTTATTTCTCAAGAATATTTAGAAGGATGTGTTCTTGACTAGATTTTTATTTTATATTATGTTTCGAAGCATGTACAACCTCAACCGCAGGAGAAATACCTAAAGATTTATTTGTTGTTCAGCCAGTCTTTGTTGTTGTAGAAGAGCTTATGGGCATGATTGATATGGCAGGAATGACAAGAATAGGTCCTGGAAGAGGTGTTAAATCTAAAATATTTTTTAGAATGAGAGGAGTTGTAGATCATCGAGGTCATTTGAGCTGATAATGTTGTCTTGACAGGGCCTACAACTATAACATTTTGACGCTTTGGTTGGAGAGATGCTCGATTGACTGTCCTTATTATTGTTGAAGGGGGTATGATTGAGGTGGCCAATGTCATTCTCCTCTGTCATGTCGTTCTCTGACTTAGGGACATAGTTGGTTTCAATACTTTTATCTTTTTATTACCTTCGGTCGTTGGTTTTTTTCTCAACTGTAGGTTTTTCTATCTTTATTACGGAAGGAAAAAGTCGGGTGATGATAAGTTTGGTGGGTTCAATAACTAATCTCTCATAATAATTCTTTCACCAGTTATAGAAAGCAAGCATTTGACGAAGACAACTGGGGAAGAGCGAAGGTTGGAAAATAAAATCTATGATCTCAAATTTGTTTTGGAGAATTTGAAAAGTGTTAAGCAAGTCCACCAACAAACGAATGGCTTGGAGGTTGATTACAAGTTTTATGGGTGAATGGGTAAGGAATGCATTAAGCTAGAATGAATTGGTGAGTAAGAAGATTGGGATAGTACTGGTTGACCCCAACTTTAGCATTGACACATATCTCCACAGTGCCGCCATAACGGAGATATTTACAGATGAGATAACTCTCCGAAGCATTGTCTCTGAGCTTTGCCATCTCAACATTAGTTGTCTCATATTCCTCTATGAACCAATTTAGACCGAACTCTTTATTGTTAAAAGGATTAAAAGAGTGGTTGGGTTTATTTGGGTTGAGAGAGAAAAAGAAGTTCATGTAATGTATAAATGAATGAGTGGATTTAGGATAAATGATGTTGCACTGGTTGAAAGAAGTATAAGAATCAAAGGAATAAGATCTATAAAAGTGTAGTGGAAATTTCCACAAAGCCATATTTGAAGAAGCCATAGAGGCCCTCCACTGTGGTAAAAACTTTGGTGTTGCTTCATACATGCCGCAATATAGATGGTTAAGCATGAAAGGAGCAAGAGCTAGCTGTTGTCCTTGATCTAGCACCTCAGCCAAATGAACATATATTCTTTTATGATCTGTACAACATTCATGCAGAGTAAGTAATGACAAATCCATATCAATAGAAATGTTGTGTGCTCCTGATCGTCAGCAAATGCATGAGATTTGTGTTGAATTTGCATAAAATTAGAATATGCTTTACCACTTCTATCTGAAAGGATAAAGTAGTGCTCGTCATCCTAGGCGAAGCTGGGATAACTGGATTGGTGGAAGAGTGACATCATATATATCCATGATGTTGGACTCATGGGACTGCATCCGAAGTGGAAGGTGTTGGTCGATCAGCTGCAGCAAGAAGGGAAGTGTTTGTCGCATACTCATGTATAGAAAGACTGATGCATTTGTACATGCTAGCCTGTTTACATGTATCACCATGTTGTTTGGATACACGATCATACCATTTCAACCATCCTCTTATAGGTCTTGGCCAGGATCTTGAGGCTTTGAAGGTATACGTAGGGTTTGGAAGCTTATCAGATTAAATATGAAGTTTTCACTTGGGCAGCCTCAAAAGAATTGTTCAATCGACTGAATCTACTCGTGGGTAACCCCGGGATGGAAAACTGGTTCGAGTGTAAGATATGCCTTATCTTTGTCAATAGGGGTAGTGAAGACGATGTCATTCATGATCCTAAAAGAAAATGTCATGCCCCAAACTCAGAAATCGGGCTCACAAAATTCTCGATCGTAGAATCTGGTGTTGACAGCCTCTGTAGTACCCCATTCTCGCCTCTTGGCACCCATATACCAGGTCCGATCCTGGGACTCTACAAGGGGGATTTTCAACGTGAATTTAATTCATAATAAGCATAACTATAAGCATAGCCCACGAACAATAATCAGAACTCCATCACAAAATCCACAATGATCAAAACTTGAGTACAATGCACGGAAAGGAAAATACAATGATAATGATAACAAAACTCCAGAAGCTCTGCGACACGCTCCTGCTCCTACTCAACTACAGTCTAGCATCACCTACACGCATCAATTGTGCATAAGCTTATAGAAAGCTTATAGGGTGGTGAAAGTGTGTGCGTAATATAAGCGTGCTCAAAATGTAATATTGGAGTAATGCGGAATATACCGGTAAGTCCATGAATGTAATCAGCCGTACTAAGGCTATGCAATGCAAGACATGAATGTTATTGGTCATATCAAGGCCATGCGATGCGAGATGCAACTCAAGCATACCAATCCTCGTCCAAATCCACATATCAATGCGGCTCATCTTTAGAGTATCAAATATAAGTACGGTTCTCACTCTTGATAATCATCGAGGTCTAGTACACTCCAAATGGCACTGCCCCTTCCCTAGGCGCGCAGTCCAAGTGAGTGTAAGAAACCTCACTATCCACCTGGCCAATAGCCTGCCAATACCTATCTGGCATGTCTATAGCGGACCCATTTACGAGCTGGTCAGACTCAGCCTATAAATTGTCCCTACCCTCGGGCGGGTAAGGCCACACCTGCTTCTAACCAACCACGACACAGTGGGAGACGCGACCTCCTGGTATTCGGCCCTCGTGCGCTCATGTATCCACTTGGTCTCGACGTTGGAGTCATCCTCTGGTACCATCGGGTTTAGGGATTTTCACTCAGGGACATCTATGGCGCCCCGATGCTAGTAACAATATTTTCGGTGTCCAATCCTGTCATCCACGATGTGCTTGTGGAGGTTATGGCCCTGATGTCACTAGGGCGTATAGAAATCATATCACACAAATGCGAGATGCATGAATCATGTTATCCAGTCATGCAGCAATCCTATGCATATAGCGCGCTCATGTGGAAAACTCCTCCTATCAGGGAGTCCCATAATAATCTGCCCAATGGCATGTGCTATGATCAATCACTACTCATATCAAGCATACATATGATGCGCATGGGCATAGATCGTAAAACTATACTAAGCATGTTATATGATGATGATGTACTCTCCTTATATCAAGGATGGGCCTTAGACGACCTACTCATATCAAGAATGGGCCTAACGATCATGGGGGCCCAACGGTTTGGGTTAGCCCACTAAGGGGAGGTGAGAATGTGCCTAACAATGGGCCCTAGGGAGAGTTACAATGCGGACATTTAACCATCATTGCTCTTATAATGTGGACATCAAACCATCATTACTCCTAATTTATGGCCCATCGTAAACATCATTACATACATCATGGTAGAATCACACATCATATTGGTCCTCATATACATCATTTTGGGCCTCACACAAGGGCCTCACATACATCGCATTGGGCCTCACTCATGGGCCTCATATATATCGCATTGGGCCACATCTCATGGACCTCAAATATATCACAATGGGCTACGTCCCATCGGCCTCAAATACATCACAATGGGCCACATCCATGGGCTTCTCATACATCACATCAGGCCTCACTTATGGGCCTCATATACATCATAATGGGTCACGCCATCTGGGCTTTAAAAACATCATAATGAGCCATACAACAGGTGGGCCATATCACATCAAAGTGGGCCTGCTGGGCCCCTGGCCCGGTTGGGCTAGACGGTATGGATAATATACATCACAGTGGGGCTATCCACTGGACAGTGTGGAACAAACATACATTGTGGTGGGTCCCATGACCTGTAGATAAAAATACATAAATCATGGTGGTCCCACGTCCAGTGGGCCACACATTTGGATCAAACTGTTATTTGTATTTACCTCATCCAGGCCCCACCATCTGGATGGTCTGGATAAAACACGTCCATCAAGTGGGGTCCATGTAGATGGATGGCTGGAAGAACACATACATCATGGGGTCCATGGAGTTTGCTGATATCAAACAACAGCTATGTGGCCACGTGGGACCCACCCTCCAGATAGACGATTTAGAAATAACACATGCCACAGTGGGGCTCACAGAACTTGTTAACGTCAATCAAGCAGCTATAGCTACTGGTGGTCCTCATAGATGGACGATGGGATATGACACATACCTCTTGATCAGTCCACAGATGGACAGTTTGGATATAACATGTACATCATGGTGAAGTCCCATAGTGGAACGGCTTGGATAAAACCCATACCTCACTATGGGGTCCACATGTGTGGTCCTCCAGTAAAATGGACAGATGATATGGCTTTATAATACATACATGGAGGTGGGTCCCACCCATCCAGAATGTTGGACGGTGTGGATAAGACCCATACGTCACGGCTGGCCCCACAACACCATCTAGAGATGGACGGTTTGGGCAAAACACATACATCAGGGTGGTGCCACGTGGTGGCCCACCCGACCAAGCTGATATTTGTTTTCCTTCATCCATGCCCGTCCAGGAGGGACGGCCAGGATATATAAAGCATACATGGTGGTGGGTCTCACGTGTGGCCCACCAATAGTTTTGAATCAAGCAGATATGTGTATTTTCCCTTCATCAGGGTATGTCCAAATGAGCAGCAAGGGTGGGCCCCGGTTGAACAGCGGGGATGGCCCACTAGATGGATGGTCCGGATATATCATACATCAAGGTGGCCCATAGCAAGGAAAGGAGAGAGAGAGAGAGAGAGAGAGAGAGAGAGAGAGAGAGAGAGAGAGAGAGAGAGAGACGACATGCAATGGAGGGACCTAGGCACTATGGGCCCTCCCTTCCATGCATTACAAAACATACATCAAGTGGGTCCCATTACATGTGAGCCCAATAATCAAAATCAACAGTGGAGATCCCTTTCTACCATAAAATACAAGGTTTAGATGACCATTCTTAATGGTAAAATAAACATCATGATAGGGTCCATGGAGAATGGCCCCATCATGGGATGATCTTATGAATCATGGTGGGCCATCGACTACACCTAGGGTCCAAAGTGAGATCCATACCATTGATCGGTAGGCCCCACTTGGCCCATCATCAAAATACAATCTAATCCTATAAAAACACCCATCGATTGTCTTCTTCTTTAGCTCCTTAGAATCCTTGGCTCCTAAGCTCTCTCTTTAAGAGTTGCTATGAAGATTGAAGAGTTGGATGGTGAGATGTGGGGGTAGGAAGTGGGCCTTGATCTTTTCTCTCCTTAGAGCTTTTCTCGGTGGAGAGAATGAGAGAGGAGAGGGTGTTATAAGAAGGATAAGATGAGAGGGATGGATGTTGTAAGAAAAATGACATAGAGGGTATGGGCTTAGTTGAATTTTGGATGAGAGAGGGATGGGTGGAGAGGGAGAGAGAGAGTTGACTTAAGGGATGGCTTGTGTAAGAGAGGGATGTGTTGTGTACTTGACTTATGATTGATTGATTGATGTGATGGTGTAACGCCCCGAGTTTTCAGGACCCGAGTACACGACTCATTTCCCAAAAACTCGAGTGTTAACATTAAAGGATGGTCAAATTTGAGTGTACATACTTTTTTTTCAACTATCAGAGTAAGCAAATGAGCGTAGTGTGGACAAATCAACGTAAAAGAAAATTTCATTATCATTCAAATATACAAGAAGCTGTCCATAATGAATTATACAAACCAATGTCTTTGAATTTAACAAGTACAAGATTTATAAGAATTTAATACATGAAGAATAGAAGAAAACATATAAATATAAGCCGCAAGACCACGCAGCTCCTCCAGGCAAATACAGCCATGCATCCCTGGCGATCGTACCCTACTCCTCATCAAGTCTGAACATGCATATTACTAAAGCCACCTGTATTACCTGTACGGTTGTATATTTGATGGATGAGTGGCCAACTCAGTGTGAATTCCCCTCAAGATTACACACCGCCGCATTAGGTAAGCATAGTTATAAAACAATAAGGCAATCAAAACAATACATGATGCAGTCTTTTTAGATGCATGGATGCGTGAATGCACATCAACCTAGGGATGCACATCCAGTCGGACTTGGGCTCATCGCCCATGCAAATCATCGGCCTAGAAAAATCATCCAGTCAGAACAGGAGTCGATAGCCGGTGGTCTGGGAGCTAGCGAAACGATACCCAAACAACTCTAGGGCACGTGCTACAGCATCCAGAATTAGCCACCCGTCATCGCCAATATGCCATGGATTCATGATTAGCCAAACCGTTATTAGTCCAGTTGCAATCACCCAATTTAGATAAGCTCAAGGTCACTACGGGGAGCGTATAGCCCAGCGTAGGCCAACAGGTTGGGCATAGTGTCCCATTACCACCATCCTCGGCTCATGAGACTACCACCTTAGGATGTTTAATGGAAAGCCGTCGACTAGTGGTCAATCATATTACAACATATGGGGCTTACCATCGCGTGGTTGCACGATATAAAACATCAAACCCATATAGGACAAATACCAAAACAAACCATGTAGGCAGATATTAAAATAAGCCACATAGGGCGAGTATCAAAATATGCCACATAGGGCGAATATCAAAACCATACGATAAAGACCATCCTTGAAAACCATTGGACACAACAACCTTGGATGGTAGGCCCACATCAATGATCTATCTAGACCACCACTCAATAACCACCAAGTCGAAGGTCCATTACAATAACAACTAGTCAAGTTACATCCCAAGTATGGGTGTACATTCATATGTGAAAATTTTTCACTAATGTACCAGTTTAAGTTCCATAAGCAGTCCATAAAAAGGAATCCACAAGCATGAGCAATTATACAGGATAATCATGAAGCATGTAATACAACAATTCAATTTTCATCAGCTAACACATGTGATTATAAAGGGAGACATCAATTATGAACTTAAACTATAACTTAAGCTACTGAGAAGATGGAAAGCTCAAGGGGAAGAATCATCACCTTATGTATAGGATCACCTACTAGTGTTGTTTAGAGAATGCATGATTCCGTAGAGCCAAACCCTACCATCAATTGTAAAGTTACACCGTTAGATTCAAGCTTTATACGATATTCTTGGTCAAGGTCTTAACCTAAGGTTTGGATTACCTTAGTTTTAGGGTTTTGATGTAGAACTAGGTTTTCATCCATAAGTTTAGGTCTAGGATAAGTTTTTTAGGATTTGGATTGTAGTTGGCTTATGATAATTTACAATATTAATTTGAAAAGTAATTATTAACATTAGTGTTATAATTATTGTTTGCCAACTTAGTAATAATACCCCTTATAATGTCAATAATACTATAATTTATTATTAACGATTGTGCTTAAGAATAATAATTAATGATTAATATTTAATAACGGTACTTTGTGTGAACTCACTACCATTAGCATGGACAATCTACAAGAGGTTAGTTGTGTTTAACAGTCACAATTATTATTATATACTAATAATAATAATAATAGCTTTCAAGTATTAATAGTGGATATAATCATGATAATAAATACTATAATTCGCCATTAAAGCATTCAAAATCATTTGTTGGGCCCACCAAGTTGTGGGTCACAAATCCAACCCATCCATTATGTGTGTCCCACCAAGTTAAGGGGTCAACCTAAGTTTCAAGTCCATCCAAATCTCAGATGGACCCCGACAAGTGCTTTCATATGGTTTAACATGTATTCAAAAGATTGTAGATGGTGTGGGCCACCTGAGCTCTGTGTATGACTAGTTTTTTGGGGGCACTCCATATATAAAGGGGACCCATCAAATGGACAGTGTTGATGTTCAACACACATCATGATAGAGCTTGTGGTGGGGCCATGGTTCAAGCCAAAATTTCAAGTAAAATGAGGCAGCGTCCAGAACGTGCATGTTTCTTGTATATATATATATAATATATATATATATATATATATATATATATATAGATATATATATATATATATATATATATATATAATCTATATATATAATATATATATGTATATACATTTGTTTTGATAGGTGTGGTCCGCCTAAGGAGGATCTACTCCGTTGATTGGGTTCCAGGGCTCAGAAAGGTCCAATGTCCAATTTTGGATATGTCTTTGGATATGTCTTGATGCACCGAAATATCACAAAGGACCCTAATGATCTACCCCTATTAAATTAGTCTTCATGCTGGTGTGACCTACCAGAGAGTTGGGTTGGCTTCATTTTTCGGGTCAACGCCTAAAATGAGGTGGGAAATGGGATGGACGGTGGAGACATAACATACATCTAGGTGGGGTCCCACTGATTACATGCATGCACAGATACACAATTTAATATTTAAATATATCCATACAGATATCTATATATTAAAAACGTCTAGGGACCAGACGTTCCCTGATGGACGGTCTGCATGTAGCCCATCCATACCACGTGCGTGGAAGGGATGCATAAATTCAGAGGTGCTTTATGTTATATAATATATTATATTATTATATATACATATTTTTTTCTTTTTAAATTCACATGCATGTATGTGTGTATGAAAGAAAACGTCCAAGCCTGACGCCCCTTGCTGGACGGCCTGGATGTGCCACGTCATCAAAGTAGGGCCACATACACGGCCCACCTAACTGTGGTAGGGTGGGGTCCACTTGCTGATGCAGGGTCCGGCCCACCTGCACTCAAGCAGTGCCCAAAACCACGGCAACCCCTTAGTATTTGGTGAGGCCCACCTGCATCTAGCGAGGCCCAGCTGAGCTTTGGTGAGGCCCACGTCTGCTCCAACGTGCTTGGCTAACCCCTGCATCTGACGAGAAGCAGCCACTCTTGCAAGCTATTTTTGGAGGTCATTCCCGGCCCTGGTTGGCCTCAATACAGAGCTCATCTTCAGGCCATATTCAGCCTCAGCAATAAGCTGACTTCCTAAAAAAATGAAGAAGAAACAAGAAGAGGGCGGGGTGGTGTTACCTGGCCGAACGGTGGTTTTCATGACCACCCTGTTCTTCCTTTTCTTTTTCTTTTCTTCGACTCCCACTCCTCCTGTCTGCCTCCAGCTACATCTGGACGATGCCAGACAGAGCTAAAACTACCTGCACCCGTCGGTTTCTCGGTGAAGGAGAAGACAGCCATTAATGGTGTCTCCTCCCTATTCTTTCTTCAGAATAGTCCGCAGGGATTGTATGAAGCTTGGAGCACGGTCGGAGTGAAGCTCCATGGGGATATTCCTGGTGGGTTCAAGGGAAGGGAGAAAAGGCCATTTTCGAGCTGCCATAAGAAACGGAAGAGGATCCCCCTGCTGCCGTTCGATCCTCACCTTCATATAGAGAACCCTGGTCCCACCTGGACCGTTGGATGAAAAATACATGGTCAGGACTAAGCTGGTTTATACACCACCAATTTTCAGATACGACTGGTGAAAACCAAACCGCCCATGGTTTTCTTTTTACTGTGGGTAGATCACACAATGGTGGTTTGAAATGAACGGCTAGGACCTGCCCAATGGAGGGCTGAGATATAGGGAAGGTGGAGCACGTGGATTGCCAGTCAGTTACACAAAACGCATGCAGTTTCCATTTCCGGGACTATGGTTTTGTAGGGCCGTTTCGCAGCAAGGTTTGTGTGTCCATTCGTGCATGATAATATGATGTTAAAGTTGGGTTTTGGCCTCACATTCGTCCTTTGTCGGATGGGCGGTTTGGATTGTCCAGATGGACCGTTCCGGTGGGCCACTGATCAATGGAAATGGGTGCCCGACCGTCCGCTGACAAGAGAGTAGAAGGGAGAGAAAATCTCTCTTTTTGAAGAGATTTCGGGCCACCGCCAGCTGACCGAGCAGACACGCCTGGTGCACGGTGGGTATAGGTGCACTCGCACCCCGTGTGGTGTATTTCATGATGTTTGTGACTAATCCACACCGTCCATTCTATTTGGTGAGTCCTGCCATAGCACTTTACCAAAGATGGGGCAAATCCAAAGTCCGGGTGGCCCATACGGTTCAATTCCTAGCTCTCGTCGATCTAATGGTCAGATTGTTCCTAATTTGAATGTCAACGGCTAGGATGGTCCCCGAAATTTATCAGATGACTCGGTCCACATGTTGTAGGGACATATGGGTGGAAACCACGGTAACTTCCGGTTTCACCATTCTCTGTCACAGCATGCATATAAGTTTCTTTTCTATGTTGTTGTTCAAAATAGATGGGTCCACCTGTGATAATCTTTCGGAAGATCCATTCCATTCACCGTCTTTAGCACGCCATGCAAACCCATGGTCCCAAATTTGAAGTAGATCTGAACTTCAGGTGGGCCGCACGATCTACTAATGCATTGAATAGTATCCAACGTTAAAACTTTAATTGTAACAGTGCCATGCATGTGGTGTTAACATATTTATAATTCTACCCCTTTTATTTTCAAAACTTTTGTCGTCTGTAACTCATAAGTCTACCGTCTAAATGTGATGAAATTTCACAGGTAATCTTTATTTTTCACGCTCTTTCCATCTCCCAAATTTGAGCTATGATCTCTCAAGGATGACTAAGATTCTCCTTTAATGGCTAATATATTTTAAAATTCTAAAATAATATTTGTACTCCTCTGATTGACAAGTTTCCTGGCAGTTGGAACCTAAACCCTAGGATCTTCATGATGATCAGTTTGTCATGATGTTAACATGGCCCGTTTGGCGGATTCAAACATGATGGGTGGTCAGATGACTTGTTAATAATAAGGGAACTTGATGGTTAGCACTCTGGCCATGTATGTCAATGGATGTACGGTTAGTTTCGTAAATGGATAGTCATGAGGTGTGTTTCTGGAGTGATTATGGGTATGACACATACTGTTGGATTCGAGTGACTTGTTCACATGTGTAAGTTCCTCAGATTATGATTTTAATGGTGGGTTAAGCATATTCATGTAGTTTGAACAAGGTGGATGGATCAGAATCTTGATATGATAAATGTACGAACGGATATAGAGGTCAAGTAGCTGATTTACTATGATCTAAGGGCTGAAATTTGATGTGTACGGTTAATTTATGATAATTAGGCCTGGTATAAAATTTCGCATGAAACGGATCATGAGGACCGTATGAATTGGAATTCATGGGCTTAAGTCAATGGCATTTTCGTAATTATTGCTGATGTGTGAGTTTTGGGAAATCCAATGGCTCTACATGGTTATAGGCACATTTCTAAGAAGTTCTTATAAAAGAACGTATATCTAAATCATTATGGATAGGGAGTTATTCGTCACGTCATCTAAAGGGAAATACTTACGTCAAATCACATGATGGGTGAGCTTGTCTCGAAATTCAACGGTCAGATGGCTTGATTTATGAATGAAGATCATCCCCAATGGTTAAGTTAGTGTTAGGAAAAGGATGTAAGGCTAAAATAGTTGGATTGGCATCGTACACATGTATATGTCACGTTGAATCTTATGGTAACGCTCGAGGACTTTTGATGCCCAAGCATCGAAAAGTTTGAGGCGTTACAGATGGGTTGTAGAGATTCTCTTGGGATTTGCAACGTGAGGCGTTTTCCTTGAAACAAATGTCAGCCCACAACTCCTAGCCTATGTATCGCATCGGTGCGCGAGACGCGACGTTGGAACCATGGCGTCGGCCCTGTCGATAGGGTATAAGTTTCGAGTCGAATCGACTCAGATATACGGGATGCAACTTAGGATCACGCACAAATGCTAATTATAGGTTGTGGGTTGCCGAAATTCGATGGGGAGGATCGTGAAAGTCTAAGGAATGGTACGCACTAGGATACGGATCTTATAGCTCTCCCCTCCTAATAAAAATTTCATCTTCGAAATTTACACTATCGCGCAACTAGACTTAACTCATAAGGAAAGAGGAAACATAGCATCATCTTATAAAATCGAAGACATTATACAAGATAGAACATATAATTAATCATTAAAGAGATGTGGATAACGCTCTCGAATCTTGGCCTTGTGCTCCCAAGATGCCTCATCAATAGAATGGTGACCACTGCACCTTCACCATAGGAATGACCTTGGTCCGGAGGACCTGCTCCTTGCGATCAAGGATGCAAATCGGCTGCTTAATGTAAGAAGCATCCTCACGTACCTTTAACGGCTTCCAATCGATAACAAGAACGATGTTTGACCCACACTTCCTTAACATAGAGACATGGAAAATGTTGTGGACGCCAGACAACAGAGATGGTAAGGCAAGCGGATAGGCCACGGCGCCAACGCGCCCAGTGATCTCGAAAGGTCCTATAAATCTCAGGGCAAGCTTGCCCTTCGCTCCAAAACGAACCACACTCTTCATGGGTGAGACCTTGAGATACACATGATCCCCAATAGCAAACTGTAAGGGATGACGCCGACGATCAGCAAAACTCTTCTGCCGGTTCTGAGCTGTGCGCATCCTCTGCCTGATGATATCGATGGCCTCTGATGTCTGCTGCACAAACTCATGACCTGGGAACTCTACTCCCCAACCTCGGTCTAACAACTCGGTGATCTGCACGGTTTGCCATATAGTGTCTCAAAAGGAGTCATGCAAATGGTCACCTGATAGTTGTTGTTATATGCGAACTCAGCCAATTGCAGATGCTCATCTCAGCTACCCCCAAAGTCAATCACGGAAGCCCAAAGTATATCCTCAAGGATCTGGTTGACCCTCTCGGTCTCCCCATTGGTCTGCGGATGATACGCGGAACTGAGCTGCAAAATAGACCCCATCGCTCTCTGAAAGCTCCTCCAAAACTGATACATGAACCTCGGGTCTCAGTCAGAAACGATCGAAACTGGGACACAGTGTAGTCTCACAATCTCCTCGATGAATCACCTAGTAAGCCGATCCAAAGGCCAGGTTACATGAATCGCAAGAAAAGTGCGCCGACTTAGTCAGACGATCAACGACGACTCAGATGACGTCGTGACCGCGCTGAGTCCTCGGCAAGTGTAACATCCCGAATTTTTGCCAACCTGGGATTAAACGTCCTTAGACAATGGGTCGATCCTAACACCTTATTAACTTGTCAAAACTCAAATCCCAAAGTCTAAAACGATTTTGAACCCTTTTCCTTCACAAATCTCACCTTTCACCACCTCGTTCTTTAAATCCTTCTAAGTACTTTCACATTAAACACTATCTTAAAGTTTAGGTGATGAAAAATAATACTTAAGCTAAACATTGCTATAAAGGACTAAGTACCACCTCAGACAGAAATTACTCAGGCTAAATCCTTTAGAAATTAGGCGAGAATTAGCCAGTGTTAAGTTAGAGTACCTGTGAAATTAGCACCAATCACTTTAATTACGATCTGCATGACCCAAAACTTGTAGAATCATTGACGCTAGGGTACCCTAAAATCTAGGATCAATCTCATTACCCGTCTGCTCTCGAGAGCATCTCAAAACTCCGTACCAGATCTGGACCGCACGTCGGAAGTCTAATTAACACGAGGTTAAGGAATTAGGACCGCCTCGCTGGGCTTGACAACCATCTCGGAAATCAAACCTAGACAATGTCCCACGGCTGTTCGCTTGAGTCCGGAGCAAGAGAGTGTAAAAACACTTGTTTTCTTAACAAAATAAATATCTTGAATAGTAATATGGCACGTGTCGCTTGCGGATCAGTTTTAAGCAACCAGACCGTCAGAATCAGACCAAATTACACTCTCGAATCAGGAGAAATTTCATACACATATCCATGTGCTCGGAATCTCCGATCGAGATCCGCTGACCGTTGAACTGAAACTGGTCCGCCACGCGTGATCTGGAATCCTGACCGAAATGAAAACTAAACAAAACATAGATCCAGTGTTAGTGAGCTTAAGTCCCACCTTTGGCTCAAGCAGACCCGCCAGAAGTCCTCCGTTAAGCTGGAAAAGGTCCGCTTTGGTTATAACCTAAGTAAACCTTATCCAGAAGTCTAATTGGTGAGTTTTTAGGCTATATAAGGACCTTAGAAACCTCTCTCTCACATCCATACGAATTTGAGAGAAACCCTAGAGAGAGAAGAGAGAAAAGAGAGAGAAAGAGTGAGAGAAGTGGGAGAATCTCCCAACTGCTATTCCCTGCCGCTACACAAGCTGCACCGCACCATTCTCATCGCTTTCCCGGCGATTCCGACTTCATTTCTAAGTAAGAAACCCTAACCCTAATCTATTTTGGGGTTGTATAGGTTGTAGGTTATGAATAGCTAACCTATTTCGATCTATAGGTTACCAACAGCCGTATACAGAAGCTAAGCTTAGATTCTATCGACTTCGTTATGATTCTACGACAAAAGGTGCGGACTTTAGGTGTATAGGTTATGGTTTTCAACGTTTTCAATGTCAGATAATGATAGATTCATGATCTGCATGCAATTGCACATGTACAAAGTGCTGTTTATTTTCTGTTTTGATTAAAGATGAAGAATATGGAATTTTACATACTCTGGGTATTTGTAGAAAGTACCGTATACGTATAAATTTTAGAAATGTGTTTGCCATGATTATTTGCTGTATTAATATATTATATATGGATAAAATACTTGTCCCTAATACATGTTTTTGCTAATATACACTATGTATGTTAAAATAGTGTATTCTAAGTATTTGTAAAAATGACCGAATGAGTATAGAATTCTCATTCGTGCTCGCCATGACTAATTGTCATGGATTTATGATTGTTGTATTGGCGATACCCCTTTGACGAAAGGATTTGTCCAAAATCACGCCACGGCCTATATACACTACTTATATTAAAATGTGTGGCCCAAGTGTTTGTGGAAATGACTGAATGAATATGGAACTTGGAATCCTGCTTACCATGACTATTCGTCGTGGGTGTATGCGTGTTATGATTGGGGCAACTCCCTAGTGAAAGGATTTGGCCAAATGCCTATGTGATCAACATATATCATGTATGTTGATGTATGTATTTTAAAGTGTTTGTTGAAATGTCTGAATGAGTAGTAGTTAGTAAATTGTAATGTTTAAGGGTGTTGAGATATGATTCTCAATTCCTTTAACTATGTATGATTTCCTTGGATAGTTGTGTGATTAGGAATTTAATATGTACAAACTCATGCTTGTGTTGTGCTTCATAACATGCTCAAATGATTGTATGATTTTATCTATGTGATGCATATGTTTAAATTCATGTTTACGTTGTATGATCCATCATGGGTGATGGAGGAGTGGAGCAACGAGTGCGTGCAACAGCCCTGACAGCCCTAAACGGATAATATCATACTTTGGTTGTATGATTTGAATTTTGATCCATTACTACTTTAACTATCTGCAATTGAATGTGATTGGGGCTATGATTATAGTCCAGACAATCGGTAACGAAAATAAATGCGTGGCTGAGTTTCATTTGCCACGTGAGATGTGTTTGACAAACCCGAGTCGTACTTTGGTTGGCGATAGTGGTTGGCCACACGAAGTGCTTATGCGCTTCATATCGTTCAACTTGTTGTGTGTTCGAGCTAGCCGAGCTCGTCAAGTAACCCAATCTGTCTAATGTATGTTCACCATGTTTGGACGCTACTGCTTGAACCTAGGGTACCAAACTTACTAGTGAAATCCCTTTTAACCATGGTACCTCGATCTGCTAAGACTCATGAGCCGGGCATGGTGGTATGGGACACCATGGTTGAGCTGTCGGCCTACGGTGGGGCCACGTGCCTCCCCGTAGTGACCAGTGAGCAACCAGACTCGTGAGCCGATTATGTAGGTATGGGACACTATATTCGAGCTGTCGACACCTACGGCGAGAGCCGAATACGGTGAGACCTGTATTCGTGCTGACGGGCGACGAGCCCTCCGTAGTGTCTTCGAGTATACTCTAAGGTCTGTGATTGGCGACTAGCCCTTCACAGCAACTAGAGCATGAGTTGAGCCGAGTACGGTGATATCTGTATTCGAGCTGATGGCTAGCGATTGAGCCAAGTACGGTGAGACTTGTATTCGAGCTGACGGCCAGCAATTGAGCCGCATACGGTGAGATCTGTATCCGTGCTGACGGTTGACGAGCCCTTTGTGATGCCTTCGCTACGCCTCTCAAACCATAATATCGTATGAGATTAACTAGGACCGATGACCCTAGAATGGATCATGTTGGGAATGATATAAGGGAGGTACCTTAGTTTCCCAATACTGCTGTTTGAAATGGACCTAATAATTACTTACTCGGTAATCATGCTCATCATCGCACTGTATGTGCCTTGTAGATGTGGAGCACTGAGGTGAACGCATTCGCGAATGTAAGATGGTGTCGCATGAGGTGGTTTAGCAAGGGCATACATCATGTCATTTCATACTTGCATTAAATAAGAGTAGTTAGAATTGTTTAATTGTACTGCTTTATCATTACTGCTTGACTGAATTGATAACATGTTAACCTATGCTTTATTGTTCCATTGAGTTGATCACTCACTCCCACGTTACGGGATGGTGTTCCAAACACCCACCAGACTTTGTCTGATTGCAGATGGCGACGCTACTCCTGAGGCGGAGCCGGACTTTTGTGACGACGAGGATGCTTTCTCGTATATGCGGTTTTCGGTGGGCGGCTTCATGTGAGCCGGCCTTGTTCGACGGGGGTTTACAGGGATGTTGACTAGATGACACTACACATTTGGTATCATTTGAATTGTACTTGTAATTCTTTAACCTGGTAACCTTATCACGCTCTAGAGACTTACCATAGTTTTTATATTTTATATATTTATCACAGTCTTCCGCTTGCAATTTAACTGTCTCTGGAGTATGATATGCTGTTTTGGCTTAATCTCACTCATGGTCAATGCACTAATACAGACAACATTCAATCATCATTCATTTTGTTGCATAAGTGATGTTCTGGAAACTCGAGAGTTGAGTTACTTCTCGACCCTCGATTTTTTGAGATGTTACAGCAAGCCCATAATGAAATTTGTCAACACATGCTCCCACTTCCATGCTGGGATGCTCAACGGCTACAATGGACCAGAGGGTCTATGATATTGGCCTTGACACGCTGACATGTGTCACACTCGACCACAAAATTGGCAATCTGGTGCTTCATCCCCTCCCAAAAATACTGTCGCCTCAAATCACGGTACATCTTCGTCGAGCCAGGGTGGATAAAAAACTGCAATTGATGTGCCTCGGTCATAAGATCTCTGTATAACTTTGGAATATCTAGGACACATAATCAGCCTCTGAAGCGAAGTCCACCATTAGAACCAATCTAACTGACTCTCAAATGCCGCCTCTGCTCTATAACTCCGCAATGACTCATTTGTCCACTGAGCCTCGATCACCCTTGTGACAAGAGAGGGTTGAATGGAAAGGCTTGATAACTGCACGATAGAAGACTACAGACCGATCTCAAAGTCATATGCTACTACATCCTCAAGCATTTTCCACTCCTAAATCATCATATGCGCCACCAGGCCCGTGGCTGACGGCTGAGGGCATCTGCCACCACGTTTGGCTTGCCTGGGTGGTACTGGAGATCAAAATCATAGTCATTCAGGAGCTCCATCCAACATCTTTGCCTCATGTTCAGCTCAGACTGAGAGAATAAATACTTTAAGCTCTT